>JAGDQP010006635.1:33839-45518 GCA_022664845.1 Lepisma saccharinum | reverse complement strand
TAATAATAATAATAATAATAATAATAATAATAATAATAATAATAATATGACGAGTTGTTGAAGACTGTTTCATGTTATTATGAACTTTATTGATTGCATGTGAATCTATCAAAAAAATCCCTGCTACTACGCCCTTTTCATTTTATTCCACAACACGAGCTACTTGGTTCAACCAGCTGAGTCATTGGGGATTTCTTCAGGGATGTTAAAGCAGGGGATGCAGGCGGAGCAGTTGTCCACAAAATCGTTTCTCCTCAACCCCCAATCACACAGTAGACTCTCAATTTTCTACTAATTAAAGAATTGTCAAAGTATCTACATGATATTTCTAATTATATGATATGAAGTAATTAAAATATGTTGTAGTAAAGTACTTTTCAAAAACATTTTTTTTATTTATACGCGTATATAAAATAGTCATTCTTATATATTTGAAGTTTTCTCTCAAATCAACGTCCTGATCATTGTATCAGAATCGTATCGTGTTTGTGAAACAGATGCTTGGGTTTGTTCTTGACGATATAGATGAAAAAGATACCTTTGTTGTTGGTTTCTTTGAAATTCTTGGGTGGAAGCGGTTTTGTATATTGCTTTTGACCATACTTGTCCTTGTGAATCTTAACGGAAGTTATAAAAACACTTGGACTCCGGTTACAAGATTGTGGGGGAAGTATTGTGCCCAACTGATTTATGATGACCTTTTCGGTCGCCCGCTGAAATCATTGTGAACAACTCAGATCAGGTTCTTCAATTATTCTTTCGGAGACTCTGCAATAAACATTTTGATATGCACATCTGCTGAGTACAAGGAGAACTGTAGGACAAGCAAGGAGATCGATATACAGGTACAAATATTGTTCTTGCTCTCTCTCCCAGCATTTGCGAGTAGTTCCAAGTTGTCAAAGTGAGAGGGGAAAAATAACTATTTTCAGGGAACAATTTCCTTTCGTCTCTTTTGTCTCTCCAATTTTTTGAGAATTAAAAAAACACACGTGGCAATAGCGGGACGAACCAACTATTTGATTATTTTGGGGTTAGTCTCGGATCGGAACTTAGCCTCCTATTTCTGCTGTTTATCAGCTAACCACTTAACTTAATGTTTTAAGTTTTGCGCAGATAGTTAAAAAAAACTAGTAGGATGATTTCCTATGGAATAATAAAAGTTTTTTTGTTAAAAAAAAAACGCTACTATTTTATCGCTCTTGTGTGAGTTTCAAGTGTATTGTCAGTGTTTAAACATTTTGTTTTGGGCTTTTAAAGAAACCTTCTTGAAACTCGTTTGAATATCACTGCTATGCAGCTATTTATATATCCTCAAATAAAAACGCCTGGTTTATACAATGCTGCAAAGCGAAAGCAGCTGGTAATGGACTCTTGATAAAATATGATAATATTGTCTAATCAGCTAACTTTTCACTTTTCAATTACTTTTATCTACTTTAAAGATATTACAGAAAAAAAACTGTAAAATTATCGGTAGTGTAATTTCACGGTATGAAAGGTAATTAATATTTTCCCCCCAGAAATTATACTTGATGCAGGCCTACAATACGAGAACTACAATATCGAGTGAGTTAGCTCTGTTGGTCGAGTGTTGACTTCGCATTCAGGAGGTCGTGAGTTCAATTCCCGTCGCCGATCACCATGACTGAGGTTTACCAGGGTTTCCCTTAGTCCTACCAGGCAAATGCCGGGATGGTACCTAGCAAATAGGCCCTGGCCGAAACCTTCCCTAAATCCTTCCCTTAGTTGTTGGTATTATTATTGTTGTTTGGTAAAACTTTGGTAAATTTTATTTTTATATGGGCTACGCTAGTAACTTTGGATTTCGGCCGGTCACGATTAGCCTTTAGCTGTTAAAATCCACACCCATGCCCCTGCCGGGACTCGAACCCGGGATCTTCGAGCCGATGGCTTACCGCCGCAGACCGCTCTTCCACCCGGCCGCTATTGTTGTTGTTATCTATCCGGTATAAAATGGCCTCTGAGCTGTACCTGATGTTTTTTTTTAATTTTGAAGAAAGGATACAAAACAGTAAAAATACTTGAGAGAAGTAGAGTCGAAATCTGCGTTCTCAAAATTGAATTGAATTAACTGTGATTTTAGGCATCTAGAGCTCAGGCAGGGATAGAGGAGGTAAAGTATTTGGGAAGGTATCGGCCAGGGCTTGTTGGCTAGGTACCATTCCGGCATCCTTGTTAGTACTGAGGAAAACCCCAGTCAGGATCGTCGGCCGAGGGAAACAAACCCACAAAGTATATAGTAAGGGGCTAAGGGATTTCTTTTCTTGCCTTTTTTCTCCTAAAAGACTTTCCTTATGTGTTATTTTAAATTTCCTTAAGATGTTTACTCCTCTTTAAATATTTGTTAGTTTCATAATTTAAAACTAAGATGAAATAAATAAAAATAAATTCACTTCTTTCCGAATGCAAAGCCAACACTTTACCAACCGATGTAGCTTGCTCGTAGTTTATGTTGTTGTGTATGCATTCACCGAGCGGCCGTAACTCAGTCGGTAAAACATTGGCTTCGCATTCAGAATGTCGTTTCGATTCCCGTGGTCGGACATCCTGAATGGAGTTTTCCATGCTTTTTCTGTACTACCATGCATATGACAGAATGATATCTTCAATACAGACCTTAGCCGATGCCTTCTCAAATCCTTCCTCTCCTTATTGTTATTGTAAAGTATTCAGAGTTAAATTGCATCTGAATAATTTGGAATTTGTTAAATGGATAAATACATTAATAAATGATCAATTACTAGACCCTTAAACAGTGCTGCGTTATAATAATAATAATTAACATAAATTAATTTTAACTGATCACTCTAGAAGTTAAAAGTAAATAGAAGAAAACATATTGGCTTAATCAGAGCGCCAATCCATGGTAAGATGCCGAGTAGCGATAGCGAGAGAAGATGCTCGACAGGTTGTTGTTGATTTTTTTTTTTAAATCACAATTAATACGGTCTACTATTGTTTATCACAACTTGGGTTTTCTAATATTCAGCACTTATCGGCCCTGTGAAGTTTAACCAAACATATGAAAACAGGATTTTAGTTTCGAGTAACATAATAACGCTGTGCACAGATGACGTCAAAATTCCTCGTTAGGTGAAAAGAAATTGACCAAACGGGAAGGCAAGAGATGGCTAAATCTGGAAAGAAGATTATCCGGATATAGGATGGATAACTACTCATCGGATGACGGATATTAGTCTAGTCATTAGTGACGTGCAAAAGGTTGAGGAGGTTTGAAATTTGGCAGTAGTGTACACTTGGGGACCCTAACTATAAGGATAAATTTGTGACCTTGAGGGACCGCCATCTTGAAAAATGGCGGCTAAAAGGCAGTTTTTAGCATAGATCTTTATTCCTGTAGGTTTTAGAGAAGTTTTTAAAATTAAAAATTGGAGTGAATTTGCAATGTAAATTTTCTACAAAGTTACTTATATAAAAATTTTGAAAATGTCGCCATTTTGAATCAAAAATTGCAGAAAAACATCTATATATGTAAAGTATGCCCAGTCCAAACCACTGAAGCTAGACAAACGAAATTTGATATCCTGATGTATCATCAAGAGTAGATTACGTCAAAATTACAAAATTTGGAGAAAATCGTCATCTTCAATCCAATATGGCGGACAAATTATATATATAAAAACTGGCCGAACCGCTGAAACTAGAGAAACGAAATTTGGCATAAATGTGTACCATTAAGAGTAGGTTACAAGAAAATTACGAAATTTGAAAAAGTCACCATCTTGAATCCTATTGACCCGATTAAAATATATGTGCATATCTTAGATATGTATGTTTCTCGGCCATACTTGATCCAATATGTCGAGTCTTTTCAAATTTCAAAATTTTATTGTAAACTACATTTGATGACAAACTTTCATGCTAAGTTTCATTTCTCTGGCTCCAGCGGTTCGGTCTGGGTATATTTCGACATATATACGTTTGTTGGCCATATTGGATTGAAGATGTCGATTTTTCTTAAATTTTGTAATTTTCCCGTAATCTACTCTTGATGATACATCACGGTATCAAATTTTGTTGGTCTAGCTTCAGTAGTTTGGACTGGGCATACTTTACATACGATGTAAAGTATGCTCGTATATAGATGTTTTTTCCGCAATTTTTTATTCAAAATGGCGACATTTTCAATTTTTTTTGTAAGTAACTTTGTAGGAAATTTACATCGCCAATCCTTTCAAATTTTCAATTTAGAAAAAAATGCTCTCTGAAACCTACAGGAATGGAGTTCTATGCTAAAATCTCTACCTTTCAACCGCCATTTTTGAAGATGGCAGCGCGAGCGGCTGTCCTCCAACCCAAGGTTACAAATTTAGCATTATAGTTAGAGCTCTTAAGTGTACAATCGTGCCAAATTTCAAAACTCCTCAACCTTTTGCACCCAGAAAGTACCTAATAATTGGACTATATGGGGATATCATGTAATATCCGGACAGAGAGCGGATAATTTTCCGATGTCGGCTAATATCCGGATAACGCGTAATATGCGGATGACGAATAAAATCCGGATGGTTAAAATAATACCGGATAATTTGTCATCTGGTTGTCCGGAAATTTTGGGAATCCCAAGAAGACAGCATAGAGACATTCATACTGTAGGATTTAGCTCGACTCGACTCGAAACTCCAGTGAATTTCGAGTCGAGTTGGAGAATATTTGCGAGTCGAGTTGAAAGATTTCTCTTACGAGTCGAGTCGAGTTTAACGAAAACTCGACTCGAACTCGCTCGTGTCCATATCCCTACCTACAGTATATAATACTATATAATCTAGCGTCCAGGCAGAAATACTGAAAGATGTACCTCGCATTTGGTATGCTCTTTTTTTTCCCCTGTAGATTTCCATTAATAGTCATAAATAAGAAAAATATAAAAAGTGAGCATTTCACCCCCGATGACTCTATAGTAACCGAAACATATACCAGCCTCCATTCTGAAGAAAGTTGGAGAGATTTCACGTTTGCTTCTGTATTTAGATATTTTACGTGACGGAAGAAGGTACCATCATTTAATTCACGAAACAATAAGTTCTGCTTTCGGTTTAGGAAGACCAAGATCTCTGATCACATTACCCAATTTTTGTTGACTAAGTAAATGTGGTTCCATAGCTGCAGTGTAATCACAAAACTTGCATCACAATCAGATGTTTTCTACAATACTTTATCCATTCATGAAAACGTTGGTGGTTGGAAACCCGGAGTTCGTCACTGTGGTGTACTGGTGCAATGGACGATGGTAAACTGTAGCATAGTAACTTATTTGTATTTTATGTTTTTATGGTGTGTAATGTCCATTAATCATAATTAATAGTCATTAAGATGATTGGTAGTTTCTCTTCAACATTGATGAACAGGAAACAGCACATAATCTTTTGGTTCCCGCCACCAAGCTTCTACTGTGGACCTGCGACTGCCACAACACACATGCGGAGCCAAACGTTTGTCATGTACACAGATCGGGATTCCGAAATATGCTTTATATAAAAACATTGATCCTTGCACATTGATATGTTCGAGTTCTTTCGGACTTCTACAATTCCACGCAACTTATCATAAAGAATATGATTGCATTTGTTGTTTTAATCCTCTCTAGCACAACGCACAACAAGACTGACTGAAAACACTACTTCGAACAACGATCTCAAGCACAATGCCCACCTGCTAATATTTTATATATATTTCCTAGGCATTTCTGTGTTGTAATTCAGTTACTTCTTTTGTATGAAACATTTTTCCAAAGATTAGAAGAGGAAAGATAAAAGCAGATTTCCTTGATCAAATAAAGAAATTAAATAAAAATAATGGAGGAATATTGCCATTTTTACTGCCACCTAGAATCCATTTTTGTAACTGCTATCAACTAACTTTTGAAAATACCTTATTTTCATAAAACCAAAATTAGCCAATTGCGTCTGAAATTTCGACATTTGAGGAAAAGTACTATTCGATTCGTAACTAGCACATTAAAATCATTTATAAAATGTTAAAATATCCAGATAAACCATTTTTTGTTGAGTAGTGTTCCCCTACACGACCACTCCCCTTCCAATAAGAAAAGCGAGACCGAAGATGACCGACCTCAAGATGGCGCCCATTACCAACGCACCCTCCAATAAACAGTGCCTTGCACCTATCATCCATCAATGTGCATCTGTCCTCCACTTTCTTAAACGTTCCACATACAGTCAATCAGACTGCCAGATTTAGAACACACTGCTAGTGCCACTCCTGGCCACTGTGCCTCCCTCATCGATGAAAGCTCTTTGAATCGTGCTCCACGGACGCCTCCTGATGTCCGTCACTCCTCCCGCCAAGTCAAAAAAGATGTAAATTGTCGATAGGTTTACTCGTAAGTGTTTGCCAGAAAGTAAAAATGCATGAAAGCATGATCCCGTTAAAAAAATATTTTCCTTCATTGTTTATTGACAAATCTTTTAACTATTAATTTTTGAGTGCTATTCTGTATAGTTACGGGCACAAGTGAGAGTTGAAATTTTTTTTTAATTGTTAATGAAGAATGTCCTATTACAAGAATTGTATTATCACTAGTGCTATGACAACAATTTCTAATCGAATTTCGGGGAAAAGGGACTAACAACTAACCTTAGTCAACAAGTACTAAAGACGGAGATCTTCCAACAACTTTAATGGAAATAAATTATACCTGGATCCCGTGATCGAACTGGAGAGGACCAATGCCAATGATGGACGCACCGCCAGAAACCACTCTTGAGCCTTCAGAAGGGCGCTGGGCCTGATCTCCTGGGTCACGGACGCTCCGACCATGCTTTTCTGGGATGAAAGGTGTCGTCTTGGGATGGCATGCTGCGCTTAGGTGTTTTAAGGGTTGCTGTAATAGCAACACGTACACTAACGGGCGGGCCAAATGCTCTGTCCTAGGCGTGTTGCCGAGTGGCTTCATACATCAAGGGACAACGGCACATCACCCACAGCAACAACCGCTGGGGTGCTTCTACCACAAAGGACAACGGCAGTGCATCTTACAGAAAGGACGCCGATAGAGCATCTACCACAAGAGACAACGACGGCTGCGGCACATCTTCCACAGAGGACGAGGATGGAACATCCAGCACAAAGGACGGCGATGTCTGGGATCCAACCATCATTTCGTTTATTCATTTACTCCATTATCATCCATCCAGGGCACGAAATGGACGGTGAATATCTGGAACCTTCTTGTTCCGTCTCGTCAGAAATGGCAACGGGTCGTTCTGGTTCGTTCAGTATTATTTGAGATATTTCTGACTAGAGATGTGTCGTTCGCGAATCAACCATTCTTAAACTATTCTGCCCATTCTTAACAGTTTGAGCTAGTTCACTGTTTTTGAACTGAATGGTTCAGTCGTAAACTACTCCTAAACGACAAGGATAAGGCTGTTTATCTCGCATATAACATAAATCAGAAAATCTGAGTATAGTTCAAACAAGCGCCCGCTGGTTGAAAACTTAACGAAATCTGATACTTTGTAGATATTGCGGGTGTGGACAAGCAGGGATGTGGAGTAGATGAAGTAAAGAACACTTTGATGACAACAAATGCGTGGAACCCACAAAAAGGCAATCACAGTTGACTCTCATTTTCCCTCCCCATGTGTGCGGAAAAAGTATGTTATTTTCCGTTTTCACATTAACATTTCTCTTCCTATTACCCAAAAGTATACCTTGCTTGTTAGTAAGTTAGAGACAAGTACGGAACACTTCAACTGCAACCAGCACCCTTCTGTAGTATTTACTTTCTCTTTGACTTCTTTTTTAGTGTTTTTCTGACGTCTTTTCTTCTTTGCCTCGAATAACATTTTTAGGTCACTCAAACAATAAATCCAATACTTGATCATATGCAAAATACCAAAAGATAAATACTTATTTTCCCAATATGAGTGATTATGGAAACATCTTTCACTTGCACAAATAGAGCTTTTTTAAAATAAGTGTTAAAGTACGGGGTTATCACATAAGTAATGTCGTATGTGCGATGATCGCTGCAATGAAGTCATCTCACGCGCGAATAGTGAAGTAGACGGCACGTGCCATAACTAAGTCATATAGGGCACTTGGTTGTGCAACAGTGTGTAGGAGAACGGTCTATTCTACGTTTTGGAAGTGTGGCTTGTGTTTCATCATGGCAGTGTCGGGAGGAGCACACACGACATGTCATGCTGTATGAATTTCACCAAGGAAATCCAGCCAGTGCACCGGTACGAAACATCAATATCGTATATGGTCATGGTGTTGTGTATGCGCAAAAGTTCCAGAGGTGCTTCTAAAGTTTTCGATCTGGGGACATCAGTCTTATCGATAAGCCACGAGAAGGGAGACCTGTGTAGCTTGACAACGATGCCCTGCGAGTAGCGGTGGAGGCAAATCTAATGCAAACGGTTGAAGAACTGGCCAGCGAACTCCATGTCACCCATTCACCCGTTCATCGTCACATACAGGACCTTGGATACGTGTCGAAACTCGGAAAATGTGTACCCCATGCGTTAACGCATCAACAGAAGCAGCAGTGAGTTGACATCTATAGTTCCCTGCTCACCCGTCACAGACGTGAGTCATTTTTGGACAGAATGGAGACAGGGGATGAAAACATGGGTCCTCTACCATAACATTACAAGCAAACGGCAGTGGATACCTAAGGGGGGAGAGAGAAACAGTGCGAAAATAGAATTTCCACCCCTGCAAAGTGATGTTGAGTGTTTGGTGGGATATCAATCCATTTTGAGCTCTTGTCACGTAGCCAGACCGTCAACGCAGATTTCTACTATCAGCAGCTTGAACGCCTACGGACTAAACGTCCTGCTCTGGTTAATCGCAACAGTGTGCTCATCCACGATGATAACGCGCGCCCACACACGGCAAGAAGGACCTATGCTAACATAAAATCGAGGAATGTGCCTGGGAGTAACTACCCGCCCGGTGTTTTCACCAGATCTTGCACAACAGTTTACTGTCTTTTTCGCAGTCTGCAAAACCACCTTTACGGGGAAACACTGCTAAATGAGGATGACGTGCGACGAACAGTCACCCAGTTCTTTGCCTCCAAAACTGTTGACTTCTTTCAGCAGGGGATTCAACAACTGGTTGACAGGTTTTAGTGTTGGACACTTTTTCCTGACTAACGGTAGTGTTCAGGTAAATTATCGTTCTTTTCCTCACGGTGCAAAAATACGGCATTACTTATGGGATAAGTTGATATGAAGTATACTTAAACTCAGATTCATAAAAAATGGCCGATGGAAAAATTTTCAACGTCACAAAGATCTACAATATGCCAATACTGAGGTAATATAGTGTACACGTGGAAAGCACAATGCATGGAATATTTATTTTAAATCTCTATCGAATAGAGATTTGATTTTGTTATGTTGTGCTTTATCCATTGGCCAATTTTTTAACCTAACCCCCTAAGTTTTACAATCGACAGCTAAGTTTGAAACCAGTGTTAAGCTGAGGCATGGAAATTTTCACGAAACGGAACGCTTGGTTTCGTCAGTATGGTGTTGTCTTTTGTGAATGACCCCTAATCATACACAAAAGACCAAACCAAGCGTTCGGTTTCGTGAAAATTTCAATTTTCAGCCCTGCATCAATCCTTTAATTCATCAACATAGTTGGGTCTCCGGCGTAAGTTTGCCTGCTACAAATGATCTTTCGTCCCTCTACCAACTTAGAAAACAGATACCCTCACAGTCGATAGAGACCTTAATGTGGTTGTGAGGTTTTAAACCAACATCTACCTGTAGCAACTTTTCCAGTTTCATAAAATTTATCTAATTTTTATTCTGCTTGGTTGTTCATCAGAATATTTCAAGAATATCCCAGGTTTATTTCCAAATGTTCCTATACTATCCAGAATCAGGAGAATTTTGAATTAATCATGGAATATCCAGTGTTTAAAGTGAGCCGGAATGGCTTTGTGGTAAGAAATATCGAACCGGAACGGTATTCCTGTAAGAATAACTTTTGATCGGAAACTAAATATAGAGTAGTACGGTACGTCGAACAGTGAGAATAAAAATCGGGCTTACCAGAGAAATAAACCGTAACACTCTCCTCCCGGTGATCATGGGTATCTGTAAGGATTCACAACCTTTTTTTAATGAAAAAATTGAATGTGGAGCATGTAGCTTTGTCAAGGAACTATGTGGGTTCAGAGCAGGAAAATCTGTGTTTATCAATAGAGGATGGGTAGATTGTGAGATGGAAAGCAATAGGAAAATATCACAGCAGAGCAGTCATACCTTCGTAAGAAAATCTGGGAAGAGAATCTGGTGATCATGTTAAATCTCTCAATTTGCAAAGATAATCTTTAAAGGGCGTCGAGAAAGCTTTCGTAACTGAATTTTGTGATATCATAGATGCTATAACGCATGTATTTCGTACAGCTACCAAAATAATCGTCCATTCAGTGATCATTCCAGCTTAATAGAATTACAAAAAACTATATGGTGTTAATGATGATAGAATTTTTCACTTAAATGTGTATTAACGGCTCTAGTGACAAACATTAGAGAACAAATTAAAGAAACAAAATCTGGGGAAGATAATCAGTGCATCACGAGACTAAAAATAAATCCAGGGCCACTTTACCAATCTGCTGTCTCAATTCAAAGGAATTGAGTCACAATAAATCCTAACCAGTTCATTCAAGCTCTAGTGGTTGGACTTCAACGAAGAATGTACAGCATGAGCGGACTCGAACCAAGCAGAAGTAATAATTCCAAGATGAAATATATGTCTTGAAATCAGACATACGGAAATCATCCGGTGATGTGAGATATGGCGAAAGTGAAGTCTTTAGCCAAATGATTCCAACTGGATTCTGATGAAACGCTTTTAGGTCTTGCGTGTGTTGAAAAGTTCCCAGAAGCTGGCGAAATTAGTATGCGCAGTAAATACTTTACTCGTGAGTACAGCAGATTGTAAGAAGAGCTTCAGTCAAATTAATCTAATATTAATGCGCATTAGAAATAGAATGGGTGTGAAACATCTATCTCATCTCATGTTCGTATTAATCGTTACTCCTCCAGTCAAAATGTAGGCCCAAGTACCATGTGCTAAAACTTGGTTATCGAAGGTAACAAACCGAGCGGACGTGGCTCAATGGTAGAGCGTTGTCATAGCATTCGGGAGTTCCTGGGATCGATCCCAGCGGCCGACCATTCTGACTGAGGTTTTCCAGGGCTTTTCCTCAGTCACACGAGGCAAATTCCGGGATTGTTCCTACAAAATAGGCCGTCTACCTTCCAACGTATTCTCCCGACCCTATCCCTTTATGAGCCATAGATGCCTATAGGCCTTAAAATAAATTAAATTCGAAGGGAACAGTCTTAAGGTTTTCGGAATAAACGCGTATAGAAATCCTACGAAAATTGAAATGAATGTTTTGCCGTTCCGGTAAGAACTTTCACCCACTTTAGACACTGATCGTAATACTAACATTAGGTAGTGTAACAAATAACTACTCTGTTTTTAATATTGCTATAATCAGACCCATAGCCAGAAAGTGGGGCGGGGACTGGATGTTTTAAAATTGTCTTGATCCCAGAAAATTTTTAGGTAGATTTCGAAGAAAATATACCTATTGAGATCGGTACGATATGAAAGTGTATATTTATTTAT
>JAGDQP010006635.1:0-33439 GCA_022664845.1 Lepisma saccharinum | reverse complement strand
TACGAAATTTGGCATAAAGGTGCATTATGACGAGTAGCTTAGGGAAATATCACAACATTTGGGAAAAGTAGCCATCTTGGATCCAAAATGACCGCCCAAAATCACATTTTGCACACCGTTTGAGCTGGATAAATGAAATTTTACTTGAAGTTGTACTATCACCAGTAGGTCACGACAAAATAAGAAAACTTTCAAAAAGTCGTCAACTTGGATCCAAAATGGCCGCCCCAAAAACCCAATTTCCAAATCATTGAAGGTAGAGAAACGAAATTTTCAATGAAGGTGTATGACCGAGAGTAGGTTACAATAAACGGGGCAAATCTTCCCTTTGGGGGCGCAGCCAACCGTGGGAGGGTGAAGATGTACTCCGTGGTGGTGTAGTGCTGCAGGGAGATTTTGGTTAAGATAAAGGAGGCGCATCCTCTCAAAAGCACTGAAGTTGGGGGCGAGCCCCGGCTCCCAGCGAAACTTCGAAATCTACCTCAGCCTGTAGGCCTACCGAAAGGGATTTTTACATTTAATGTATGTAAATAAGAGATAAAATAATATATTGTGAACCATGAACCCTAAAGATTTTCTGGTGAAGTCCACGACTGCACAGATCTTATCTTCATTCCACGTGACAATCATTTCAACTACCACGAGCGCACAAGATGTTGCCAAGTTTGCAGCCTTCACTTTCCCTTTCATTTTACACTCCGCTGATTGGTTAAGTTTGTAACAAACAAAATTTACATAATAATGCTTAAAATATTATTTTAATTGTCTGAAAGTAATTTGTGGAAGCAACATAATACATTGGTATTGAAATGGATGCAAAATTTATGTATTGTATGAAGGGCATTCCTTGCTTAATTTTACCAAATCGATATAAGTAGGATATCACAGGTTTCGTACAACCAGAGAACAAATTTCTTGGAGGTAAGATATTATATTATTATTATTATAGTAAGTGCGTAAGAGATAGATTAGTTTATCAATGAACAAAATCAGACTAATTTGTTGTAGAGTTAATTAAGTAGTTCTCATCTAGATGAACGTCACATCATTTTTTAGGAATTTAATATTAATACACTAACTGTACTTTCAAAATTAATTTCTTTGATATAAATAATAATTGACATAGTGCCGTAGTACAACGTCAATGAATAGTGTGAATGAGCATTACGGTGGTTTATTTAGCTTGTGTTGATAATATTTATGAACTACTGCATTCCTGCTCTTGATTGTTCTCAGTATTTTGTGTTATTATTATTTGTACTAGTGTGTGGGAGGGTAACGCTCTGCAAACCACGAAGGGTGCCGAATCTTTTCATCGCCATTACAATGGGCAATTTTATAATCCTAGGCACAATATACACAATGTGATTTGTGTGTTTACAGAAATTCAAGCTGAAAGCATACAAAGATCACCTCCGTAAACGTGAACCAATATAATAATTCCCGACTGGAAAGTTTACAGAGAGAGAAATTCATTTTTCTTCAGTGAGAAAAGTACCAGTGTTCCGGCAGGACTAGAAGTGCTTTGCTTCACTTTCTCAAGGCAATTGGTTTCCGATTCAGCGGTAGACAGTGTAGAACAATGTAACCTACATGTAAAGTATATTCACGATTTATAAAAAAATGACAGAACTGAAATATTGTCCCATAAATCGACAGGTACCTAATTGACATTAAAAGATTAAATTAAAATAAAAAGCAATCGACTCCAAAATAAGCAAAACCGCCTGTAATCGATTTAAGTATGAGCATAATTAATAAACGTGTTTCCATTCGTTCTACATCATTCTGTGGAAACATGTTTCAAATTGTATTTATACTGGTTCTTATTCTGACTTCTTTCATTTATATTCAAACGGCTGAAAACTTGGCAACATCTTGTGCGCTCGGTACTTGAAATGATTGTCACGTGGAACGAAGATAAGATCTGTGCGTTCGTGGACTACACCCAGATTTTCTGCCCCCCCTTACAGGTTGAAGTTAGCCACGCACTTGACCATATTTGAGAGTTCTAACAACTATCTTTCCTTTAACACTAATGAACTTTGTTGTAATTGTCCCTAACAAATATTATGTTTTGTTGACAAATACTACATTCACTATTAAATTATGTCACACGGCTTACAAATGCTTTATCATGGAAGAACACAAATCTTAACTTTGCTTGACAGGGATAATATTCAGTCTTGATAATTCTATTATCGGACATAGATAATAATATTCAACTGTTCTGGCAGTTTGACCATTAATGGTACTGGAGTCAATGATGGAATAAACAGTGTTCGAAGTGGGAAAGAAACAGAGACGGTATGTGTCCTAGACAAATCAGAAATTGATATAAGAACACGTATAGCATGTGTTTCACTAACGGTATGCGTTTAGCTCTCAAAAACCAGAGCCGGTATGCTATACCGGTGCATACCGCCTCACTTCGACCACTGGACTAATAAACTTTTGCTCATTGATAATATCCTAATTGAGTTTTTCCATTGTTTTAGCACTCTCATTAGGCACATACGGGATATTTTTCTTGATTTCCCTATGAACTTAATTTCCAAAAGATGATGTACCTGGTGTATGCATAAGTTTTTGCCGGTTTTTGTGGTAAAGAAAACACGTAATTTTCAAGGGAAATTAATTTTGTTTTATTCAAAATATTGGCCATCTGCTTCTACACATTTCGCCCATCTTTCAGGTAATTGATGCATACCATGCCAGAAAAACTGCTTTATCTTTTGCGGCAAACCATTCGTCGAGCAATTTTCCAACGTCTTCGAAATTGCTGAAGTGCTGCTCTGCGAGCGCGTGCCCCATTGATGCGAAGAGGTGATAGTCAGATGGCGCCAGGTCTGGGGAGTACGGCGGGTGCGGAAGGATGTCCCATCCAAGCGATTTCAAGGTGTCTTTCACTGGTTTTGCTGTGTGAGACGACGCATTGTCGTGTAACATAATCACTTTGCCATGTCTTCGGGCCCATTCCGGTCGTCTTTCGATCAATACGTGATTTAAATTAATCATTTGTGGGCGATAGCGTTGTGCATTAACGGTTTCGCCGGGCTTCAAGAGTTCATAATACACAATACCGCTCTGGTCCCACCAGACACAAAGCATGGTCTTCTTGCCGAAGCGATTTGGCCTTGGTGTTGAAGGACCGGTTCGCCAGGTGAAAGCCACGATTTTTTCCGCTTCGGGTTTTCAAAATAAATCCATTTTCCGTCACCCGTCACAATTGGATACAAAAAGGATTTTCTTTCATGGCGTTGAAGCAGCATTTCACAAGTGACTTTGCGATTTTCCATTTGACGTTCATTCAAATCGTGTGGGACCCATTTACCCAGTTTATTGATCTTCCCCATTGCTCGTAAACGTCTGCTGATTGTTTCTTGTGACACATTTAATGCTTTTGCCAATTGCTGTTGTGTTTGAGTAGGGTCATCCTCCAATAACACCTGCAATTGCTCGTTTTCGCACTTTTGTGGTCTACCAGAGCGCGCACTGTCTTTCACATTGAAATCAACACTTTTAAATTGTCGAAACCATGTCTCACATGTTCTAATCGATGGAGCGTGTTTACCATATGTTTCTACCAGCACACGATGAGTTTCAACAGCATTTTTCTTTTGATTAAATAAGAAAAGCCGCAAATGTTCTTTTTCAGGCACAAACTTAAACATGATCACTGAACGATAAAACAAAGACGCTAGTGTTTGGCGGACTCAACTTGTGTGTGTTTGTAGTTTAATGTCAGACGAACAAAATGACGTATGTGTGAAATGAATACGCTGCGTACTTTTCGCTGGCGTCATCTCTTAGGTAAACCGGAAACTACTTATGCATACACCTGGTACTCTTCGATTTGCCAAATTCTATGTACTCTTAAATTTGCCAAAGTATCCTACTTATTTCTTGTAATTTAAATCAGAAAGCGTGTTGCATGTAGCATACGTATGATATATTTGTAACTTATATACCCACTCGTAGGTTTTATTGAACTGTAGACCATTAGAAGCAACAATGATTGTTACAACGATAATACGTAACTTACTGCACTAATTACAAAAATCCTGTAACAATAAACGTGAATATGAAAAAATATGTAGAATTCATAAGTCGTTTATTGTTATTGACTTTGACTAAGCATATGTAAATATTACATTATTACGAGATTACTACTTCCTGAACAAGAAAAACAGATTATTACAAAAAGGAATTTTCTACACTTCATGATTATGAAATTATTGTTAAATGCAAATATTCTCCCCCTCCCGCAGCTTTCCTGCAAATAGCCTAGAATTTAGAAACAGTAAATTATGTGGTTAATAATCGTTTACAGTGACTGAAGAAAGCAAAACGGTAAAGCAACAGAGCAGCATGAATACTCACAAAATCTTTATGAAAGTTGTTAAAAGTATGTACTTCCCCATGGGAAACATTTTAAAGAGAATTTGGGTGAAGCATGGGACTGTATAGTAAATCTATTCCGGGAATTAACTGAATCTTCTAGCAGTTAAATGTCAAATATATAAATTTGAAGGAGAAATGTATTTTAAAATGTTCTCTCAAGCAGAGAATGTAACTGAAAATAAACAAGCAGAAATATTTCTTTCCTTCCAGTTCCCTTTTTCCTTTCTTGTGAATCTGTCGCTGTACATCATAAACCCGTATTTATCAACATGTCATGTAGGTGTTTGTTTCGCTTCCTGTCTTGCCAAAGGCGTAACATAATTCACTTTTCAGCGCATCGCTTTCATGCAATTATTCTCTACTTGCTTTCCCCCACTTGCCTACAAACTATTCTGTACTTTTTGTCGTGTGTTGCAGGCAACCACATAATATGCATATGTAACATGAAACATCTCTTAACTTAATGCCTGCAGTTGTAATTTACTGTACGTTTGACAGTGAGAATGTCTTCGTGAATATTGTGTCCTTTCACAAACCAACTGATGGTGATTTCCCTTGAAAAAGAAAAGGTTTCCCTAAAAGAGCACCTGCACCTTGTTAAACAAGCTTCCACTACTATTACATCTTCTGTGAATCTTTGTCACCTTTCATTGACGTCAGCCATTAAATCACAATTTCCAAGACAGCTGTACATCCGCTTTAAAAGCTTTCTTGAGTTTTATGTGGCATATGGACCCTAACCTCTCTTATTTTTTCGTAAAGACATTGCATACACACTTTTTTCAAGAAGGTTTTACTATCGTGACTCCCGAAATTCGATCTTGGGTATTATGTAACGAATGTTACATCATAATGAAGTCATCACAAGATACCAAAAAATCACGAATTTTCAAAAGTAATTGTTGGAACGTACAATTTTCTTTATTAACTTTTCTACATCTTGCCTTTAATCGTCCGACCTGACTTGAGCAGAGTTTCAGATAAATATCTGGAAATGTTTCCCATTTCCCGACGCTATTCCTTGAGCGAAGGGTTTGAATATAGTGAGCTACTTTTAGAATATTAATTCAAGGGCACGGAAGAGGAACAATCAAGCATGAAATCATGTTAATGGGAGGATTGAAAACATTAGAAAGCAATGTATTAATAAAATACCCTCTCTGGTCGAAACTTCTTGGACATCATGTTGGAATATCGTGGGAAATTACTTCCGCGGGAAGAAAAGTGCTTGTTTTAGAACTTCCTCGCTTCATCGAAACCATTTCTTTCACCCACCACTTACCTCCAGGATACTTTTTTGCGTCACCTGTACCGCACTATCACTGGCTGTAGTGAATCATCGTGTGGTTTACTCGGACATCTCTAAACTTCCCCTTAAAGTAACTCTTTTTAGTATGAAATCCTTATACGTAAGCAGCAGCATGCGAAGACCACATTGGATTGTCTATTTGTAAAGGATTTGCTTTGCACGCAAAAATAGAATGAAGTATACGCAGCATATGGCTTCTTCTAGCGTTGGAAAATCGTAATACTTCAGCCTTGAGATTATCCAAAAACTGTTTCACGAAATTTAAGACAAATTAACATCAACCTTTATCCAGCTAGAAACTTGAATTAGGTTTACTTGTACACCCGATAATAATTCTGAAACTACCAATCATAGCTAAAGGTAGCGATCTCGAGATCTTCTCCATAGATGAGTGACTCGTACGTATTCAAAGATTATGACGTCATTATTTAATTGAAGTCTCATTACTCATCTATGGAGATCTCAAGATCGCTGCCCATTGGATTTCATAGTAATTTGAATCTATTAGTGTACTATGTTCTCAAATTTGTTATAATCCTTTTAGACTTTGAAATATTTTGATAAATGTTAAAAATGTGGGGGAGGGGGGAGCGCGAAGAAGCTCCTTAAGTTAGGCGATACATCCAAATAAGACCCCATGGTCACTGACTGACTCACTGATCAAAATTCTCAGCCGAACTACTGGAACTAGAAACACCAAATTTGGTATGAAGGTGTATGACCAAGAGCATGTAACGGGAAAGATCCGAAATCTTGAAAAACTCGCCATCTTGGATCCAAAATGACCGCCAAACCTATTGTTGTATAGAGTGCATAGCCTAAACCGCTGGAAGCTAAACTTGGCATGAAGTTGTATAATCATGAGGAAGTTACGAAAATATTTTGATTTTTTTTTTTAAAAAAACGCCATCTTGAATCCGAAATGACGGACCCCAAAAATCAATTTGTCACACCGTTTGAGCTATAGATTCGAAATTTAACATAAATGCGTATTATCAAGAGTAGTTTAGGAAAATATTACAACGTTTGGAAAAAGTCGCCATCTTGGATTCAAAAAGGCCGCCCTGAAAGCATTTTCCACACCATTCAAGCTAGAGAAATGAAATTTTGTAAGAAGGTGTACCATCATGAGTAGATCACGACAATATAAGAAAACGTTAGAAAAGTCGCCATCTTTAATCCAAAATGGCCGCCCAAAAACCCATTTTCGAAACCACTGAAGCTAGAGAAACGAAAATTGGTATGAAGGTGTACCATCACGAGTAGGTTACAATAAATGGAGCAAACCTCCCCTATGGGGGCAAAGCCCCCGGGGGGCTGGGGCAGATCGGCACCATGGAGGCTAAACCTGCAACGGGGGCCTGGGGCAGAGCCCCCAGCGAAGCGAAGCGAGTCTTTAATATATAACCCAAAACGTAAGTCAATTGTCATATTTTGTACATTGACACATTTGGGTTCAAGGTTTCTTTGTACTTTTGTGTCACATATATTTAAAGTTATATTTAAAGATTACCAAATTTTTTATTCGTCAATGTCACTTGTATCCCTTGGTTTCTGGACTCCTCATTTATGCTTAAAAGGTTGATTCATCAACACTCATAAGCATGTAAAGAACCGCTATGGGCAGCTCAAATTAATACCATAAATGCTGTGTGCAGCAGGACAGTCCGTTTTATTCAAAATTTTACCAACATCCATCATGCACTTCGCGAATGGCCCTTGAGCTATTAACATCCACTACGCCCCCTTCATATATATGAAAACTTTTTAATTAGAAGAAAAAATAAATCTGGAAAAGTTCTTTGTAACAGTGGTGTCATAATTCAACTTCATTACTGACGTTTATTTATGTTTGAATGTGTCCGAGCGTAACACCCGTTTTGATGGAATATCAAAACTCATAACTAAGCAAATTATCGCTATGGACCGCTAAAATTAGTAAAATATACACTAGGCCAAGCAGAGCTTTGCATTCTGTTCAATATTAAAACAACATCTGTCAGGCGGCACTTCGCGAATGTACCTTGTGAGAGATGATGCACCTAGGAGTATAGGGATGTTCGAAATTCCGGAATGGAAATCAAGATTCCAGAATTCGGGATGTCGACATTCGGGAATGTGTGGAAGTCGGAATTCCGGAATTAATTTCACACTTCAGAACACCCCTACCTAAGAGAACACCTATATATATATATATATTGAATTGCAATCGACAAGAGTGGCTTTAACAAATCACTCTTGCTTTAGATGTCATTTGTTTTTTTGAAATCGAAAGAAAGATTTCTCATCCTTTTCGAGTGGTTCATAATGGAACATGGGTACTAGCTAAGTTTGTTATAAGCATTTTTTTAACGTGAAATTAATCTTGTATAGTTAAAAATAACAACAGAAGATCTGATAACTTTTCCCAATCGCAACAATATACCAGAAGATGTCAGGAGGAAGGCTATATACAACAAACACCTTTGAACGTCATTCTCAAGTACCCGCGGGGCGATAAAGACTCGTTCGAAGGCGTTATCACGTAGTTGCCTGGCTAGCATAGGCGTTAGAAGGTTGGAACGTCGGCTGGGGTTTAGTTCCCCCTGAGGACAATGTTTTCTCTTCATTAATAAGAACATGAAACTTTTTCGTTACTAATTGTAAATAAATGCTCCCTTTAGTTTCCGTTTTCCATTTTCAACATTGTATTGCGTAATTTTTATTTTGCAATACAATGAAAATTTCATCTCAAAAGAGCTAAAACTTCCGATGGATTATGACTGAAAATTCATGCAAAGAAAAGAGTAACAATAAAATTACATATTTATTCGAGCAGAAAATTATCATCTTTACTCCTATGAAAATCCGGTGTAAAGACTGGCCCCTCTTTCCTATATCGAAAAATGTAACATTCCGCTCAATTCGAGGGGAATATTCGCTGTTCCGAATTTGGTGTGTAGGTTGAGATATAGGGCCACATCAAAAACAAATGCATTGTAAAAATTTCCGAAATACCCCTGAAAAAAAAATTTAGGCAACCTGGCTGCCTCGAAATTTCCAGTAACTTGACTAATAAAAAAACAATATCGTTCAGTTTCTCAGCGATGCTGGGAGAAAAAATGAAGCGAGATTTGAAGTCCAATTAAAAGTATGGGGTTTTACAGACTGGATCACGCTGCTAATCAAAGAAAACAGCTGAGTGTGTCAGAAATGCGTTGCGCGGACACTAAAAACATAAATTAGATTACTCCAACGACTTGCACCACGTTTGAATCACTTTTCTATTTGTCAATTAGGGATCTGAATACCCATTTACTGAGAATATTTCCTATATGTTCGAATATAAGCGATTCAAACGGAGACAACAAACACTTGAATAGCATTGCATGTATGGTTAAGATAAGAAAACTTTTTCTCTTTCTGCGCATGTGAGCAAATCACACTGGAACTAAACACTGAGACATTCCAATAACTAAAAATGAATTATTGGGTGCTTTTTCATGATTCTTGGCAATAACTGTAAATACTGACATCTATCAGAAACATCAGCGGATATATATCAAGGAAATTTTCCAAAATATTTAACAGTGTGTGCGACTGGTCTGATTCCTGGGAATGATTATAATGTTATTGCTGTGATGTTCATATAACACAGAAACCCTTTCCTTTCTGCTGTTTCCGCCCTATTCAGTCAGTCACTTTCAATCTTGTTGCGAAGAATTTGTATAGTAATATATTATTACATTATGTCTGGAATTTCGTCTCTCTTTTCTATTCTTAGTTCTTCATCGGAGTAGTTCAATTCTCTTCAGATTCTTTCAAATATTTTTATAATTTCTGGTTACCATTCCATCAGGTTCCTTAACCGCCAATATTTGTTTTTTTTCCCCAACTCAAGAACTGTTGTTTGATTTTCTTCAAGTTCTGTTTTCAGTGGTTTCTTTCCTAAAAATATTTGTGTTGTATTTTCGCACATTCTTCCTTAAGGTTTCATACATTTCTATGTATTCAATTCTCGTTATGGTATTTTCCCCCTTTTTCTTCATCAAAAGTGTTGTTTCTTCCTAGATTTTACTCTCCTTTATCGTGCCTGCTATTTCTTTTGCTATCTCTCTTATTATCCAAGTCAATACATTATTTCTGCAACTGATATCTTCTTAATCTTCTATCGCTTTCCAGATGCTGGCTATGTTGATTAGTTCTATATCGGGTTTCTGTCTGCTTTTCCTTAGTTTAAAAAAATCTAAAATGGCGGTTTTCATCTGATAATCTTCTTTTCTAATCTAGTGTTTATTTCAAACTCTCATCTCATTATCCTACGATCACTTGAGATTTCGAAACTGTTCAGAACATTCACGTCTTGAACAATGTCCCTCTAATTTGGTAGAATATAATCGATTTTGTTTTAAGCTCCATTTGGGCCTTCCCATGTCCACATCCTCTCAGGCTTCTTAAAATATTATTCGAAATGAATCATTTGTTGGTTTCTGAAAAATTCCATTAGTCTGTCTTCACTCTCCTCGTTCTTCTCTGTTGTTTCTTTTGCCAAATCCAAACTTTCCCACTTTCGTGTGACTGTTCCGTTTGGTCCCTACATTGTAATACTCCATTACTATCTTATAATGCGATTTACTACGCGTATTATCCAAAATCTTCTGTATCTCCTCATATACACGTATATCTTTGACGTCTATTGCTAAGGTTACCATCCCTGAAGTACCTCAAACTCGCAAACTCGCAATTTCAGCACTTCTTGTGTAAGTAGTTCATGCACCTACTTCCCTTCGGCAGATTAAGGTTAACGTAAAGCAAAGATCTCCAACTAAAGATGGCAGCAATACTTACGTATATGTGTAATTTATTTTTATCGTTGCATGAAATTTGAATATATATATAATAAACTTCAGCAATTTTTTTACCCCCCTCCCCGTGAAAAAGCTGAAATGACGGGCCTGGTTTTGTGACCCAAATCCTAAAGTGTTCTGCAACCAGTCAAATGCAACATCGTTGCACGTTATTATTTATTTTAGGATAAAGAAGTCCATATTAAAAATATATATGTATTAAAGTATGCTTTTAAACAGAGGTGTACTGGTACCGGAACGCGCCGGAATGCCTTTCCGGTATTGCTGGGGATCCAGAGCCATATGTGAAAACGTGGCTGCGCAAACAACGAACTGCAGATGACAGCAGAACAAGACAAGCAAATCCAACCAATTTGGAAGATTTTAATCCACTTGCTAAGTTTTTGTAACCCATTAACATGTGGTTGTATCAAGATTGGACTCTTTCAGTAAGTAAACTAAAATATTTTGTACAATGACATTTCTTCTGTTAAATGTTTCCTATTCAGTTTCTAAATTTTAAGCTTTTCAAATTTAATTGATAAAGTATTCCATATTTTTGTCAATATAAACAACTTTGTTTTATGCCTATTCATCACTTCACAGTTATTGGTATGACATGTGATAAAAATTAAAACGTTCCGGTACTGGAAAATTTACGAGTGCACCCCTGCTTTAAAATATACTGTATAAATGCATTAAAAATATATGAAAGTAACAATGAATGGAATATTATATTGTTTACACGTTCCTGTGCAGATTTCATCGTTGCATGACGTCGGGAAATGAGTTAAATTAACTTTGCAAGATTTGGGAACACCACGAACCATTGTGAACGAAAGAAAAGTCTGTAAAAAAGTTAGTTTGTTAGTCATTAGGCTATCTGCTCCGCAGAATAATTAAGTTCCATCGAGTTTGTAACGGTAATGCTGAAAAATAGCGATTCATCATTCTGTCCCAAGATGGAAATACAGAAAAACACAAATATTAAGGAGTCGACAAAACATGACAATAACTGTTAAGCATACTGGATGAATGATTCATTTGTGCAGTTGGGAGTTGAGCGACTCGAATCTTCAGTTTTCCAGAGAACATACGAGGATCAAAGAAATGACAGTTCAAGTGAAATGCACCTTTTCTTGCAGGTGTGTTTAATCATATTTTTGGATACCGGAGCACTGCACTGAGCTGATTATGGATAAGTACATGAAGATTGATGATAGCATTACGGCTCTGGAGATCTAATTGGAGGAAAAAATTAATTTAGAATAAGTTCTTTGTAACAGTGATGTCATAATTCAAATTATTTCTTCATTCTGATGTTTATTTGCAATGTGTCCGAGCGTAATACCCCTTACGATCGATTCCCTGATTTATCAATACTCAGCTAGAGAACATAGTTATTACTTACTTACTTACTCTATAGCTTACGGAACTCGCAAGTTCATCGCCTTAGTAACAAGCGTTCGCCATCGGGATTTATCCTGGGCTAGATCAAGCCAGTTTTACTCACAAACACCTGCTTCTATTTATAGAAGATCCCTTCTAATATTGCCTCCCCCAACGTCGTATAGGTCTTCGCAACGGTCTCTTTCCCTCCAGCTTTCCAACCAAGATGGAATATAATCTTCGTTTTTCTCTCATCCGAGCTACATGGCCTGCCCATCTTAGTCGTCGTGATTTCATTATTGTTGCAATGTCGGGTGAGTCCGTGAAGCTCTTCGTTATGCAATCTCCTCCATTCTCCAGTTATTTGGTCTCGTTTCGGCCCGTGTATCTTTCTCAAAACCTTATTTTCAAACACTCGTAATTTATGTTCATCTGCTACGGTCGTACTACAACTTTCGCAACCGTAAAGTATTACCGGCAGAATAACCGTTCTGTATATTTTCAATTTCAACTTCCCTGATATTAATGGCGAGGTTAAGAGTTTCTGGACTGAATAGAAACATGCGTTGCCCGATACTAAACGACTTTTTATTTCTTCTGTTACCTCGTTTTTACTTGTTACGTATGCTCCCAGGTATTTAAATTTGTTAACTTTCTCTGTGTTCTCATCCTTAATTGTTATGTATGTACTAATTTGATACACAAATCGGAGTTTTAACAGGGGTACGCCCCTGTCTCTAGGCATACAGATTTTTCAAACATACTTAGCTCATTTTCTTACATCATCTATTATTTTTTATGTTTCTTTTTAGTTGCTTTGGCTCTGAAATATGCAAGGTGTGTTTATATAAATGATTCCTATGTGCATTTGCATATGTAACATGCATTTTTAAAAAATCATTGAAAGATGGATTTGCATATCCAAAATGCGTAACTATCCGAACCCTACTTATAACTATACAGATTACCGCTATGGGCGGCTAAAAATAGTACAATACACATTGGGCATCTTGTTCAATGTTAAACCAATATCTGCCAGGCGCTTCGCGAATGCACTGTACCTTGTTAGACGTGTGATGGTACTAGACTGTAGAAGTCTGTCTGACCCATAATGGAAGTAAAGAAACCTCAAAAACAAATATTGCTTGAATAATAAGAATGTTTCTATCCCATGACATGAACCTATTAAGCTGAACATAATGCGTTATCATCTAACTTTTCTCCTTCCGTCGCATTTATGTATATTTCAGATAACTTTGCTGTTATACTTCTTTTGTTTTCATGATATGTATAAAAACATATTTCTGTAGAATTTAGCAACGTAATGCAGAAAGTGCTTTTTCATTGAAATAAAAATTAAGTCAGTCGATAATTCATTTTATTTTCTATAATGCGTCATAAAGTATAATGTGTCAATACAAGGACAATGGTTTTAGAAAATGAAATAAATCTGTACTTGACCTGCTCAACATTATCACTCAAGATAACGTATCAGACCTCACATTTCTGTTACAACATTATGTAATGTAGCACAAGCTCTTTCATTATGGGATACAGAGATCGCGATTAGTCATGTTTATTACGTGTTGCAACTTCATTAAGGAAAATAAAAAGCGTATGGAACTTTGCAAAGAATCCCTCGTTTACACTATCACGGATTTAGTGCCTGCTTGAGTTCAGAGAAAGCGGCAGAGCTGAAAAAATCTCAGTTGAATGGGTCGGGAATAGTGACTTCTTTTCGAAAAAGAAATAATAGAAAAAAACTTTCACCTTTAACTCCCGATTCACATATGGATAGGAACACCGTAGCCTTCCTTTTCCATGGCTTGACATGTAAGTTACATTTACTCATCAATCAATGAATCACAAATCTGATGTTCAGCGTTTTTAACATTTTTGATTGGCCCAGTGAAATTACGTCATCATTAATGAGGCAAAGTCAAAAAGATATCCATCGAAATATGGATCCAAAGTGATATCAGAGTTGAAACGTGTCACCGGGTCAAGATTTACACTGGGTCATCAGATCTATGCTTGGGATCCGACCTGACCCGGTGACCCTAAGGGCAAAGAAGAGTTTTCAATTCTTTCCTTGCGTTTGAACAGTTTTTCTTTCAAGGGTGACCGAGACCAAAGGCGTTACTACACGAGCAAGATAAATACGATGCCGAAAATTACTTGTTCATTCTAGTTCCAAGACTGGGTCAGTCGGGTCGTTCGAGTTAAGTATCGGGCAGTTCAAGAGTTTTCTTATTCTGATAGATTATAATTTTCCTTGATCTCCTGCACTCCGCATCAAAAAAACTGCAACTCTGAAGGGCCATGCAGCTAGGCCACCCATTTGACACTCTCTTATCCTATAATAGTGGCTGGTAAACAGACCCCTCTCTCTCTCCTTCCCTCCGTCTTTCCAACGTAACGAAAATAAACAAACAACATGAGTACAGAATTTTTCAGTTGTACATGAATTAGTAAAGATGAAATGAAAGAATAAAAGCGAGATAAAACAGTACATTATATGATACAGGGAGTAATTTAAACACACACAATGAAACATTGAAACCAGAGAAATTGGAGAGAGAAAGCGGAGATATGAAGAAGAGAACATATAAAAATATGGAATTAAGATGTAGTAAAATATTGAAAAAACCTAACATTATTATAAACTACAGTTCCCAGAAATCCAACACCAAGATTGAAGTGACTTTTGGATTTTGTACGTTTTAGGGAAATTTGAATATATTTAATTATGGTGGTTTAATTCTAATTTCTGAAAAATTATCTGTTTGGAATTACAACGCTAATGAACTAGTGTTTATTACAATTCACACAGATAGAACGAACACACACACAAAGAGAGTGTGTGTAAGAGAGAAAAGCAACGAGTAAGAGAATAAAGAGATGAATAGAAAGATAGAATAAGACAAAGAGATAAGTACGTGATAACAAAGCGTTAGCTGGTTTTATTCAGAAGTCGACTATCTTCCCATCTTTTAAATTAATTTATTAAATGTATTATTATACATACAAATCATAAATCATCATCATATCCAACATAGTTAATAATAAGCTGAAATGCATTTTACCTCCTTCCTCCCTTTGCCAGTATTATCCTTTTTATTTTAAACATGAATATAAATATTTTGTTTTGTTTAGTGTAAGGCTCTATGATAATTTACATAGTTTTTCCTATTTTTTTAGACACTTTTGAAAATAATATTTTTAGGAGTTTAATGTACCATTGTTCAGCCCTTGACTCCTTCATTTAAATCAGTGCAAAACTTGTTCCACTGATATTTCATTTATCTGACTTCTTGTTATTCTGAGCCAGGAAGGAGATAAGGGACCAGGCGCCCTTGAAACTTTCTTGGTCCATATCAAAATTTACATTTACGTACCTGTAAATAGGAGGCAAAATAATTCCTTATTCCTGCCTTCCCCCTCCCCGTTACATTTTGTGGCCGGTGACGTGCCTGATGTGTTGGATTCAGAGCAGAGTCATAACAGTGAACAGGATCTGTTGGATCTCCATAAAATTACAATTGAGCATTTGCGGTTAATAGGCAATTCAGGGTGTTTATAAATGATGGTCACAAATTGAAAGGTAAATTCCTCAGACCGAAACAACAAAAATAGTCATTTGGCACCCAATGTGATGCAGCATTGTAACAAATGACATAATATCTCCATAAATGATAACAGAAGACGACTTAGCAAATCGAAATCGAAATTGTACCAAAGAATCGTACCGTATTTAAGCCAAGTTTAGGCTTCATCAACTTAAGATCAAAGCTTTCAATCGCTAGTAACGAAGTCAGGAGCGAAAATACTTTTCACCCAAGGTGTCATCAAAATGTAACCGGACTGGAATAATAAAGACTTTAAGGCCTGTTACATCTGGACTCCCACTCTTTGAAAGCATGTCTCTTCTGCGTTAATGCAGTAAACACATCGCTTTCCTCATGCTTCAAACATTACTTCGAAGTAGCCTGCAGTCAAAGAAGGGTAAACCAAGATCAGCAGCTTTAAATAGTTCATTTGGACCCCGTAGAAAATAATATTTTTAAAGACATATCACTAGTACACAAGACCTTCTCTCCCCTCCCGTTCTTGAAGATTACAAAGCAAATGTAATTGGAAATCTACATTTCTTGTTATATCTACACACATTTGTGATACATAAAAAAATACAACAAAATTACACTACACATAAAGGGTTTATTAAAAAGAAAACATACAAGCCCAAAAAATAACATTTTTGAGAACAAAAGTTGACTGCTCGTACTGCATACAAGAAGGACATTTTTCATGTTACTAGGATTATCGCATAAGTCATGGCGATTATTTTATGATGTAAATAATAATTATGGTGTTCTAGAGACCCCGTAGCTTGTGATACGTTGTATTGTCACTAGATGTCGGTTGTCAAGGGCAACGAACAGGTTAGTATGGTAGTTCAGTGTGTATTTCTCCATCGTGTAGAATCAACATAACTCGCTTCACGTGCTGTTGAAGGAAAGTGCATGAGCACCACCCTATTCGCCGGACTTTTGCATGTGTGATTTTGGCCTGTTAATAAATTGTAAGACCAATTGTGTGAAGGTGTTTTCGGACACCGGAAAGCATTGTCACCATAGTGACACGTAAGATTGCCGATTCCTCCATCGTGAGGTTGATCACAATTGGCGCCTTCCACATCGTTGGCAGCGGGTAGTGGACAACTAGGAGACTACTTTGAAGGTTTATAAATGTAACATGTGTGAGCGCTCTTTACATCTTGTATGTTAAAAGAGTAAATGCGTCTGAAGAAATTACCAGTCTTAAGCACAGTAGTCTTAATTTCAGAGCTTGCCATCATAAATATTCAAATAAAAAAAAAAACATGTCAAAAGCTTGCTATTTCAATATTTTCACTTTCCCCAAAATTGAGGCTCAGGCTCCCTGTGCCAAAAGTATACTAAATAGGCGAAAATTTTATATCATACGCACGACACTCTTTATTTCAAGCAATTTAACATAATATGTTCAGATTGAACAACCAACTCTAAACTTACAGCCATTTCAATATTTTCATTTTTCGTAAAAAGAGGGGCAAATGCTCCCTATGTCCGCAGTGCCCGTACTGAGCTGACCTTTGATATCATAAGCACACCACACTTTATTTCACACCTCATTAAACCAAATTTGATGAAACTGGACAATCAACTCTGAAGTTACAGTTATTTTAATATTTCGCTTTCAGTGGAAAGGTGGGTTTTAGCCCCCTATACACAAAGAACCCGCTAGAGGCCTGATCATTGTTCACTCCGACCGAAGTTGCTATTTCAATCCAAATCTTCAATGCGAAGTCAAAATGGAAACTGGTGCAACAGTTTGAACTAACTACGTTCGAAGTCACCCCACTAGTATACATGTGTGTTTTTATGCATGTTCTACTCTGTGTCTGTACCTCTAAAGAATATCAAATCCTCACCCATTATCACAATTCTGTGTCCGCTTATAGTGGTAATGAGAGAAATTATCAATACAAGAACCCTACAATCTTGCTACGTAGTTACACTTGGAATCTTTTCTAATACAATTGACCACCAAACGAAGAAAATAAGCAATCCTTGCCTAGCTATCTTATAATAAATACTGCGTACGGAATCCCTAATGGAGTTTTGATTGAACATGACAGCCTTTCTCTTTGAAACCGAGTTTATGTCAGTACCATTGTCACATTTATCCCTGAACATACATGCACAAGAGGCAAACAGAGCAAAAGTTGCGCAGAAAGCAAGAGACAATATTGAAGTTTTCTTTGCTGAAGCAAGTGCACTATTATGGTGGTCATTATGTTTAATAAACACTAAATACACATCTTCGTACGTTTTATAGAGTAAAGGTTAAGTTCACGTAAAAACCAAATGCATGTTCTTTATCATATTCCATTGCTTTTTTACCTTCATTACCATATACATGTTCGTGTTCAATGAAAAGTTTGACTCTAGGACCTCACTTAAACTAAATCAAAAAGGTAGGAGAGACAGATATATTCATTTATGTCTAGAATCCTTGCTAAATTCTAGCCAACAAACCTTGTAAGTTCATAATTTACGAGTATGTTAGTACGCGGAGGATAAGAATGCATTGCGGTTTCTACACACACACACACAATTCTACTAGTTTAAGCAACAACCTGGAATTCCGGTGATAAAGAACTGTAAATTGTCTCTTGGAAAGGTTAGAGAGATTATTCAGTTTAAAAAAGCAAGGTATCAAAGATTTCTTATTACCTTAAAACTTTATTAGAGTATGTAGTAGATTGATTGATTGATTAATTAATTAATTGATAAATTCCAAAGATTGGTACAATTTTTTATCAGCCATGAATGAAACTTAAATCAATGATAGTTCTAGAGATAGAAAGATATCTGAATTTTGAAACTATACATGGACTCTGCAACATTGTCTGCTAAATAAACACGTAACAACACAGTTTACAAGTTATCCTCAGAGAATACCTACCAATCTGTTTGTAGGGTATTTTCTTAATAACAGGATTAAGGAAATAAATTCATGGCCCTTGATCGAGTGCATCAACTGAACTATACATTCTTGCAAGGTCATTAGCCTTGCATATTTATTACAGTCAACAATAAATAAATAAAACAGATATGTGTGTCAAGGGAGATCATTAATAAAGACTAAAATAGTTTGGGACGTAACATAGAATAGAATAGGAACATGTTAACTTTTCTGATTCAAGGAGATCAAGTGATTCTGCTTGACCCTTCCCATGAACACGTATCTGGGAAAACCATTATTTGTACGTGTTTTTGAAACTTCGTAGATGATATATTAACTAGGATAGCGACCTCGTGATTCATAACCCAATTTGCTCGTTCCAAGATAACAGTCGACTTCAAAAACAGATAGTTTAAGTATGTAAACATTATGCAATTACTTCTTCTACGAGTCATTTAATCCGTTGGACCTAATATCGACTGAACGAAAAGTCAAGTGGACGAATTGTCTGTGGACGAAATGTCGCGTGGACGAAATGTGGTATCGCCATAATAATATTAACAATAACAGTAACTTGTATAATTGATCTAGTCGTGAATTCCGCTACCTCCGGATTAACATTCAAGGACGAATAATATAAGCAAAGGAAGCAATGTAAACAGAATAAACTTCATCTTTTAAACACAATCTGACAATAAAAAATAATAATGAGATAAATTATCTATTTATCTATATACTGTATTTAAAATAGTTTGATAAAGTCGCCCAGCCATTTCTACTGGACTGATTTTCATTAATATTACTTTTAAATGTTCATATTTGTGCCCAGATATGTTATCAAGCATTCCGGCAGCAGAGGTATTCCGGGTCGTCGAGTTCTCAGTGTTACCAACCAATTTTTGAAATTAAAAGTGCTTTCACATAGATGATGCAAACGCACTAAACAGTCACACACAGTCGTCGACACAATAGAACAATTGGATACCGGTCCCCAAGTCCCCAAATATCACTGTTGAGTGTTGTCAACAATTTAAAACTTCAAATTCTACAAATGTTTTATACGAATATACACGCGCCCATTGATTTACACAAACTTTTGAGCACATATGCATTAAGTACTGGGACAGGCCATAGAAGTATTCTGGACGCAGCAGTTATCACTGTTGCCAACCTATTACAAAAATCAATATTTCAAATTATTTCAATGTCATTGAACAGACCAACACCAAATGTGGCATTTATATACTGACACAGACAAGAGAGGTACTACGGGCGCCGCAGAAGTCAAAGTTTTTAATATTGCCAACCAATTTAAAATCAATATTTCAAATTGCTTCAATACCATTAGAAGGATCAGCACAACTTGGCATTTAGGTACTGTGAGAGGTCAGAGACTTACTCCGGGCGCCACAGGCGTAACAGTTGTTAGTGTTGCCAACGAAATTCAAAAATCAATATTTCAATTTTTTTCAATATCATTGGATACATCAGCACCAAACTTGGCATTAGATAATAGAACAGATGAAAGAGGTACTCCGGACTCAGGAGATGTCACAGTTGTCAGTGTTGCCAACCAATTTTTAAAAACTCAATATTTCAAATTGCTTCCAGTCCATTAGACAGATCAGTACCAAACTTGATTTACATTTAGATACGGGTTGAGATCAGAAAGATACTCCGGGCGCCACAGGCGTTGCAGTTATCAGTGCTGTCAACCAATTTCAGAACTTTAATATTTCATATTTTTCCATCCGTTCGACATATCCGTACCAAACTTGATACTTACGTACTGGGACAGGTGACAGAGTAACTTCGGATGCCGTAGTTGGCAGGATTGCCAGTCCATTATAGAAATTCAGTATTTGAAATTTCTTCCATAACTTTTTAAGTATCCGTAACAAACTTCGTATAAACATTATTCGATCCAATAGGAAAATACTGTGGGTGCTCTCGACCCCAATCACCTCAATTGCCAGTGTTGCAAACCTATTTTAAAATTCAATCTTTCAAATGGCTCTTATACAGTTGGATGAATTCGCACCAAAGTTGGCATAAACATTATTCGACACCATAGGTAAAATAGTGTGCAAGTACTTATCCTCTAACGGTCCCAGTTTTTAGTGTTGCCAACCATTTTTAAAATAAGCGGGTGGACATCGCGAGATTCAGCTAGTTATTATTAAAAATGTAACTTTGGAATACAAAATTTTCTACACTTTTTTAATGAAGAATACATCTTATGAAGGGAATTTGCTGTAAGATGAAACGCTTTTCAGCTTCCTTATTGTAAGAAATATGGTTAAGCCGTTGTAGTGAACGGTTGTTCTTCTGCTACACTGCTAAAATTGTATACTTCAACAGCAAACAATCAAATGTAAGATAAATGCTATCAGTTTAAACACAGCAAGTTACGAATATAATCTTACCTTATTTAGTGAAGCAAGAAGATATTGATGATGGAAAAAAATTTTGCTTCGTATATACGTTTTGAAAACGTGTAGGCTCTATTACAGTTACAGATTCTTTATCTATTAATTGCATATTTTTATCTTCTCAATATACCGAGATAGAGATAATAAACTTCACTATGATAATTTAGTATTACTATTTTTTCTTCAACGAATTTAAATAGTCATCTTTGTTACCATTGCTAAAATTTTACAGCAGGAAGTAAACAGATACATAAAAGAGAAGAATTTGGACATAGAAAATATTTGGAACAGTGACCAAAGTCTTTATCAGTGCTATCTCATAGAGGATAGAAGTCCACAAATCCACAGCTGATGTGAGGTAGTCGGTACACAACCCTGCACATATCTAAACAATTGATGAGGCTGTATCAATGAATGACACATTATCTAACAAGCTCTATATTTGTTTACAATAACCAAAAGTCTCTTTGTGTCGAAATGTTGCGGAGAAACTAGAAGGAAAGTGTCCGCTGAAAATGTATGTTCAGAAAAATAAAAGTGGAAATAGGACGAAAGCACATATGGAAAGTTTCCTCATGTCTGTCCTCGGTGAACATCTAAGTGCGAAAGACTATTGCTATGTGATTCCTGGTCAGGACATAAAGATTGTACCCTTTTACATAAAAGTTCTATAAACAAAGATTTTACGCTCAAGATATGGCCATCGAAGACAAGAAACCTCCTGGAGTGATTTTTTTAGGGAATATAACCTCTACATTTGAAGGATAGTTGGAGCACGTCGTTCCGAGGCATCCATCAGTCAAGCAGGGGAATACTGGAATGACCACTTGAATTAAGACTACGAACACTCTCTAACAAATTCATATTTTTCTTGTGACAAACTAAAGCCTTCAGATGCTACGCATGCCGTATAAATAGAAGTTCCCGTGAAACCGGTCCTATTCTTCGTAGTTCGTGTGTGGTGTTATTACATTGAATTGAATTCATTTATGACCTTTAGCCATTAGGGTGGCTTAGGGCTGGGTAGCGTAGGGGAAAGGATGCGAAAAGGAGTTGGCCAGGTCATAAGTTGAAGATAGCATCTCGGCATTTGGCTTGTGTAAAAGGAAAAACCCTCACCTGGGATGGTCGGGTGTTGGATCAAACCAACGACCTCCCGAAAGCGAAGCTAATATTCTATCAACGAATTTACGGCTACTCGGTGAGTGCTATTTCATGTTTTGCTTAACTTTTCATCCTTTTTCTGGTTTAAGAAAAGATGTAAAATTAAAAATTATATAGCCTAGAGCTCTCATACGTTTCTGAGTTTCTTCTATTTAATCAGAATTACGTACTACTTGAACATGCACCGGATTGAGCTGAGAGAATCTTTACTCAGAATAGCCGGCATCGGCAGGTTGATTTAAAGTAACGGGTACGTTTCAGAATACCAAAGCAAAATGATCAAGAATTAGTATTCTTATTCTCAGACATTATTCCAAAGAAATAATTCTAAGATGCACTTTCGAGCAGATATATTTTATCCTAGACTTTCCAACTTGAAATACCCTTTCATTTAAAATTTAAAACGGTTGCCTTTCAATTGACCGTCAAAGAAAGTAGTTGCGAGAAATTATTCTTGAAGCAGGTGTAAAAGAGCAATATAATATATATCTCAAATAAAATCCTCTTTGGAATAAAGCTCGTCGCTATATCGAGACGGTCCTCTATTTATCACAATGTTGCTGCTGTGCGTTCTCCTTTCGACACAGAGCCTATTATTCTTTCTGCCTCCAGCTAACTTTATCTTCAGGGCGTAAAGGATTCTTTGATGAATGTTAACAGTAATTACCAAATGATACGGGAAGCTTACGTGCCCCAAAGCTGCTACACACAGTGGGACGACTCAGCATACCACCTATTCCCGTAGAGCCAAACTATTATAAAATGCTGCGGTCCTTTTCAGGGTCTCCCTAACTCGTAGTTAAACGCAAAATAAAAATCGAATAATAATAGTCAAGAGGTTTATTAAAACATTACATTTTTCTCTGTATGTGAAAACCCGACATGGCCTTTTACATACTTGTGGCCAATAACTCAAAACAATTTAACATAGTTATAATTAAATACGCAGCACACATCTTTACATTTAACAATAATAATTCAAAACTTAATTCATCATATTCTTATGCCCTTAATTAATATATCAAACAACAAACTCATATGTAATTCTTTAAAGAGCCCGCCATTAAAACTCAATGAACTTTAGCGGTGACATCTGTTGAGTAACTCCGAAACTAGTTTAAATAATTCAAATATAATAAAAACTTGCAAAATGCATAAAATCATCAATAAATACTTTTAAACAATTCCCAAAGCCTTTTAAACCATAATATAAACATAATTCATAAAATACTTCAGATTGTATTAATTTTCTTTAGTTTTGATTCAATATAAACTAACCTAATCCGTCCAACACTTAATAGGGACATATCACAGGTAGTGGAAATTATCCACATGGGGAGATGCGGGAATTCTACACGGGCGAAGAGCGGAGAGCGAAGAGCGAAGAGCGAAGAGCCTATCTATTGCAAAGCAGCGACACTTCGTTTGTCCAAAATGTGCTAACATATAGAGTCTTATGAGGCAACGATCTTCCCCGTAGCCTTCTGCACTGTCTTCACCACATGAGATGCCCAAAAGTTCCTTAGCGACTCGGTTGGCAACCTGAAGGAAACGAAGCTGAAAGCAAGCGAGCTACTGCTGCCTGAGACGGATGGAACCACACAGTACATACTCTCTCTCTCTCTGTCTCTCTCTCTCCCTCTCTCGCTGTGTGTGTGTCGTTTGGTTTGGGTCTAATTATTAAGTGAGCGTTCAGTGTGTTAACAAATAAGAATTTGAAGCAAGATGGTTTTCGACTCATTTTAATTATAAAAAATATTAGAAGGTAGTTTGTACAAACGGGCAAACATATGAACCGTGCGCCGCTGATAGATGGTACTCGTACCAAGCCGACAGTGTCAGATACAGGTGTTAGTGAAGAACAACAAAAAGCAGTGTCTGAGTTGAATAAAGACAATGCGAAAGCCGCTAGTCTAATAGCCAGTGCCGCAAGTCTGTGTCTGAACTAGTGCTTACCTGTAAAAGTGCATGGGACAAGTTGTGCAGCAGGTTTGAATGTAGCAGTTCTCAACGTATAGATATGTTGATGGAAGCATTCTATACCGCTGAATGGGACCGAACACATGGCATTAGTACGCACATTGTCAAGTTACAAAAAATTGTATGTGGAGTTAAATGACGAACTAAACAAGCAAGAAGAAAATATGCTGTCTGAGAAGATGCTGGTAGATCTAATTTTATCAACGCTGGGAAAAGAGTACCACGAATTTAAGAATGTTTGGGGTACTATCGAAACGAAAAAGCAGACTGTCAATTTGCTGACTGAAACTTTGTTCGATCGAAATGCGAACTAAAGAAGTTCATAGTGATTCCAGTGCTTTAGTGAGTAATCACAAAGGTGTTAAAAGGAAGCAGTGCCAAAAGGAAGGTACCGGTAAAAATAAATCATTTCAACGAGCAAAACAGAAATTTCCGTGCCGTATTTGTAAACATGTAGGACATTGGGCTGCAGAATGTCCAACGAAAAAGTCACCTGACAGTAGTTTAGAAAAAACGCAGAAAGACAAACACGTTAGGCCTAAAGCAGGAGCATTTAGTATCAATGCTTCGAATGATGTAAAAACGGTAAACTGTACAAGAGACATGTGGTGTTGTGATAATGGTGCCTCACAACACATGACATCTAACAAATAATATTTTGTGGAGTACACACAGTTTGTGGCTCCAGTGCGTGTGTGTGTAGCTAACAAAACGGTAATGCTAGCATACGGTGAAGGTACAATAAAAGTAGAAATATTCTACGGAAACCAGTGGCATGAAGGTGTCGTGAATAATGTATGGTATGTTCCTGAAGTTGATAAACATTTGTTCTCTGTTAGAAAAGCTACTCAAAACAACATTGCTGTTATTTTCAATCAAACGGGTGTAATTTTCAAAAGAAAGAGCCAAGTATGTGACACCGCGACATTGCGAGGTAAAATGTATATTATGAACATGCGAGTGTTAAAACCTAAACATGCGGCTGAAGTGTGTATGCCAAAAACAAGTGACACTCTGCAAGAGTATCATGAAAGGTTTGGTCATCAAAATAAACGCCATGTAAAGGATGTCTTACAGCGAATGGGTATCAGTGTGAGCCAAGACGATGAACAATTCTGTGATAAGTGTGCAATTGGAAAAGCGCATCGCCTCCCATTTAAGTCTCGGACGGTGAGAAACCTCAACGTTGGTGAACAAATCAATGCAGATATAAATAGTCCTATGTCAGTTAACTCAATCGGAGGTGCAAAGTTTTATGTGTGTTTTAAAGTTGACTATAGCAAGTTTCGGCGAGTGTTCTCTATAAAGCAAAAGAATAAAGTATCAGATTGTTTGAAGCAGTTTCTGAATGAAGCTGAGGCAGCAGGTCACAAAGTGAAAGTGTTCATGTCAGACGGTGGAACAGAGTTTATGTGTGCAAGAGTACAAAATATTCTAGCAACCCGTGGGATTATAGCGCGAGTGGTACCACCGTATACTTCTGAACAAAACGGAAGTGCAGAACATGAAAACAGAACTATAGTCGAAGCAGCTCGATCGATGTTGAATTCAACGCGGAAGCTTGTAATACAGCTGTGTACGTTTTAAATCGAACCGGAAAAACTCCTGAGGGTGGTAAAACACTATATGAACTGTAGTGAGGACGAAAAGTGGGAAATCTGGATCACGTACGTATTTTCGGGACAATGTTATGTGCACATACCAAAACAATTCCGAAAGAAATTTGATAACAAAAGTGTTCCTGTAAATTTAGTTGGTTACGTAAACGAAAAGGATGGTTTTCGTATATGAATTCCTTCAAAAGGGACAGTTGTGTGCAGCCATGATGCAATTTTCAAACCATAACGCACGTGTAATTTATTACCAGTACAAAATAGTCCACGCGATGTCGAAACAGAAGTTCCAGTACTTGAACAAGTAGAAATCAAACAAGAACAAGATACCGGTACAAGAGACTGTGTTTACAATGAAGTTAGTGACGCCAATGAAGATGCTAGTGCTGAAATACGATCACTACGTCGCAGCGAACGTGAAAATAAGCCTCCAGTATGCAAACCAGTGGTGAATATATATGCTTCGCAAATGCAGCATTTTCAACACCAACAACATATAGTGAAGCGTTAAAATTTGAACAAAAAGAAAAATAGTAAACTGCCATGAACGAAGAACTTTAGTCACAGAAAGAAACTAAACCTGGGAACTTGTGGACCGACCATCAAATGTAAAAGTAATTCAAAATCGTTGGGTGTTTCGCATCAAGACGTCAAGTGATGGGAATGAACAGTTCAAAACTCGTCTAGTTGCAAAAGAATGTGTACAAATGGCCGGTATTGACTATAACGCGACTTTTAGTCCTGTGGAGAGATATGAAACAGTGCGAGTTGTGCTTGCTGTAGCAGCTCTGAAACAGTTCGAGATGCAGCAGTTAGATGTTAAAACCGCATTTTTGTACAGCGAACTTCAGGAGGAAGTCTACATGGATCAACCTGAAGGCTTTGAGGATGGAACAGATAAAGTATGCAGATTGAAGCGAAGGTTGTATGGACTGAAGCAAGCGCCCAGATGCTGGAACAAGAAACTGGTGAACTTCATGGAGAGAACTGGGTTCAAGAATAGCAAAGCTGATCCCTGTTTATTTTTTAATGTTTTCTATGTCACAGTATATGTGGACGATGGACTCATAATTGGAAGTAGAAAGTCGGAAATTGAAAATTTTCTTTGTCAGCTGAAAGAAGAATTCAAGATTACGACAGGAGCTCTGAACAACTTCTTGGGCATGGAAATTAGAAAGTGTGATGACGGCTCCATTTTTATCAACCAATAAAGATATGTATTGAAAGTTTTGGAACGATTTAAAATGGATGAAGCCAACATAGTAACAACTCTTTGTGTTAGTGGTGAAAAAAGTGTTGACAACAAAATAAACAGTGGAGTGCCATACAAAGAAGCCGTAGGAAGTCTAATGCATTTGTCAGCTGCTACTTAACCGGACATTGCTTTCACTGTGAGTAAAGCAGCTCGTGCCATGAAAAATTCAACAGAAGCTGACTGGAATACGGTGAAACGTATTTTCAGGTACTTACGTGGAACTAGTGATTTTGGGATCATGTACAAAAGAAATGGTAAACGGTTAAAAGTGTACAGTGATGCTGACTTCACAGGTGATGTCAGCACTTGGCGTTTAACAATAGGTGTTATCTCAATGTACGCCGATGGATCAATTTCCTGGTCCAGTCACCTGCAGCGGTCTGTTGCGCTGTCTACAACTGAAGCGGAAATTATTGCTGCTAGCGAGGGAGCAAAAGAACTCGTGTGGTTAAAACGTTTATTGGTAGAATTGTCCTTAATGCAAACATTGCCTGTATTATATGTGGACAACGCAAGTGATGTAAAATTAACCAAAAATCCCGAGTTTCACAAGAGAACCAAACATGTGCAAGTGCGTTACTACCTTGTGAGGGAACGTTTTCTTAATGGGGACTTAGAGCTAAAACATATTAATGGAACAGATCAATTAGCTGATTTGTTAACAAAATCTCGTGAAAGAAACCGGTTTAAGTTTTTGAAAAACAAAGTTGGTATGAGTAAAAATTGAGTTTAGGAGGAAGTATTGTGGATAAACTCAATTTTATAATGATAAAGTGTGTTAGGTAGTTTGCAACATTGTCATTGGTAAATGAAGAAGAAGAAGGAGAGAACTGGTTGTAGTCGTCTGTGTATAATAGAGAAGATTTACGTCAGATAGCGTTTACCAGTATTTAGCCTGTCGTTTTGTTTGTTAAAACAAATAGTATTTAGTCACTTGAAGTGCGTATAACTGCATACAACAAATCATCTGCTGTACGTGCTAGTACTTACTTGCAAAACACGCTCTGTAACATCACCATTTATCGAGCGGCCGTGGCTTGGTTGCTAGAGCGCTGGCTTGGCGATTGGAAGGCCCTTTGAATGATCCCAACGATCACCTATCCTGACTGAGGTTATCCAGCTTTTTTTCTTAGTCACACTAGACAACCTATAAACTAGGCTCTGGTCGACTACCTTCCAACATCCTTTCCCCCAATCTATCCAAGTATGAGCCTGAGAGGCTTGAAAGCCATAAACAAATTTAAATTAAAAAACGATCACCATTTCATCTTCAGACTTTACTTTGAGATACAACAATCAACTTTCTGAACCAAATACAAACCTATGTTGCAATACGCTTGCCAAAAGGCAGATTATGATATTGATGCACGTATATCGTCGATTAATTATGTAATAGTATAGATATTGGTATAGGACTGTTGTAATGCGTAAGTGACCTTGAATGTGAAACAGTAGCTCCTGCCAGATGTACATATTGTTCAGTTAAAAATTTTCTTTCACCACTTTATTTTAATACTACACTTGCACTTTGAAGACTGGGTAGATATGCAACACTCAGGCATTATAGTCAGTACAAGTCCGTTTCAGGTATAATTAATTATTTTATGCATGCGTTTCGTGACACTGTTGATGGGAAATGTATCAGCATGGTCACCACATTGAAATATGCATAATTTTGGTTCCTCATATACCTATCATTTGCTTCTTTACGTTACTCCAGTTCCTCTCTTTGATCATGAATAGGTGAACATTCAAATGCCTCTTCCCGTCAGATGCACAGTTTTACATGAGAATGATACTCAACATTGTTTCTGTGATCAATGATTTACGTATATTCCATGCAAGGTCCGTGGATGTGGAGTGGAGTCGAGCGCTGTTACTTCATTGACCTTGTATTCCATGTATATATTGAATTGGATCTGTGAGGGCTCGAGCTAGAATACTTTCTTGTTAGTGTGAAGCACTTCACAATAATACTCTGTAGCTTACAATGAACAGGTGTTTCGTTGTCTTGTAACAATACATCTTGCAACGTATAGAATATCAGTTAATTAGGCTTATATTGAATTAATTATCTCTTCCTATCCTTAAAAAATACAGTAGCTAGTAAAAAATTTTAAATAAAATCATAACCCTTGTATATTTAGGTTCAAAATGTCGATGGGTACTGTATTACGTGTACTCTTATTTTTTCTTCCTCTAGTTCGGGAGTGTGAACTGATGAATTGAAAAGTGTTTCTGTTTAAAAATCATCTTGTACCCTCTTTCCCTTAAACAAATAGAAATTAATTTATAATGTAATATAGGCTGTTCATTTAGTACAGTAACTGAAGGTAAAAAATTAGGCGAACCAGGAAAAAATTCATACAAGCAAGAAACTTTGCAGAAAGTTCCCTTATGATGTCCTAATCAATATACTAAAAGTCCACGAAAATCCATGCTGTGCCCTGGCCGCCATCTTGGAAAATGGCGGATTTATTAATGTTTACAAAATACGCCATAAGTTTTGTCCTAATTGACGTATTGTCATGAGACTTCCACTAAATCAAAGCAAGATAAATAAGGAATCTGACAAAAATAGCTTTATACGTATATTGTGTTTTAATAAATGAAAAAATAATTGAATAATTACATTTTGGGATCGTACGCAAACATATTTTGCAAAATATCTATAATAATATGCGAAATGCGCGAACTCATTACATAACATAAAAATAAGTAGAAAATTGTTCTTTCATTTAGCACAACTTTGGTTGCATTATGACAAATCGTAAGGAAAATATGGTTCTTTTTCTATAAATAAATGAATATTGCTTTGCGGGTTGGATAACCACATACAAAAAACTTGAGCTTTTAAACTTCGTTATAATTGAAATATTTTAAAGAAGACTTTACTAATCCCATTAGAATTACACAAAAAACTGACATTTAAAGTGCACAGTTATTTGTAACTTGTTATGTTACGTATGTAATTATAATTTCACAATATAACCCCATTTTGTACAATAGGTCGAAATCTGTATTAAATTTTTATATAAGATAAAATATATCTGGGCGGAACATATACTTTTCCTTTCGTGCACTAAAAGTTTGGGATAACCTTTATAGGAGACTATAACAGTTTTATGCAACGACTGTCAATAATTGGTTAATCCACATCTCAACACAAAACAATTCTTGAAGTGGAGAAAATATTTTCAACTTCGAATTTAGAATATGTTTTAAAATTAATTATTGATGTTTTATGTACCTTTGGTTGGTGATACCACATTTCGTCCAACGAAATTTTGTCCACGCGACATTTCGTCCACAGACATTTCGTCCAGAGACAATTCGTCCACTTGACTTTTCGTCCGCAAGACATTTCGTCCAATAGATTTTTCGTCCACAAGACATTTCGTCCAACAGATTTTTCGTCCACAGGACATTTCGTCCAATCGAATTTTGGTCCAACGGATTTTTCGTCCACGAGACATTTCGTCCAATAGACTTTTGGCCCAACAGATTTTTCGTCCAACCGACTTTTGGTCCAACGAATTTTTCGTCCACAAACGTTTCGTCCAATCGACATTTAGTCCAACAGATTTTTCGTCCACAGGACATTTCGTCCAATCGACATTTGGTCCAAAGGACTTTTCGTCCACAGGGCATTTGGAGGTCAGGATAGGACAGGACATTTCGTCCAATACACAGCCTAAACAGCTGGAGCTACTGAAACGAAATTTAGTAATGTGATACATTATCACTAGTAGGTTACAAAAATATTACCAAATGTCTCCAAAGACGCCATATTGAACCCAAAATGGCGGAGCTAAAAATCAACCTTCACACCGTTTGAGCTAGATATCAAATTCGGCACCGAAGTGTAGTATCAAGAGTAGTTTAGGAAAATGGCCGCCAAACTAACTGTTGTATAGAATACACAGCCCAAACCGATTGGTCTACTGAAGTGAAATTTGGTATGAAGGCACATCATCACTAGAGGGTTAAAAATTATTACAAAATGTATCCAAAAACGCCATCTTAGATCCAAAATGTGTTCAAAAACATTTTCCACGCCGTTTCAGCTAGAAATACGAAATTTGGCATAAAGGTGTATCATCAAGAATAGATTAAGAAAAAAATACAAAATGTTAAAAAAATAGCCATCTTTGATTCAAAATGGCAGCCCAGATATCATTTTTGAAGTCGTCTGAGCTAGGAGTAGGTCACGACAATAAAATAAAATGTTAAAAAGTCGCCATTTTTAATCTAAAATGACGACCCCAAAACTCATTTTTAAAACCACTGAGGCTAGACAACGAAATTCAGTATGAAGGCGTACCATCACGGGTAGGTTAGAATAAATGGGGCAAACCTTCAATATGGGGACGAAGCTTCCCCCCCCCCGGGTTGTTGGGAGAAGATTAGCACCATGAGAGAAAGGTGCCCAAAGAGAGTAGCTAAGATAAAGGGGCGCAATCCCCAAAACCCCCAAGTTGGGATGCAGCCCTCGCGAGGGACTAGGGGCTGCAACCGCATTGAAGCAAAGAAGCAAAGCAAATCCACATAATATATAGTCCCATGGTCACTCACTGACTGCCTCACTGACACTGATCATATTTCCCAGGCCAAACTACTGAAACTAGAAAGAACAAATTTGGTATGAAAGTGTATGGCCAAAAGTAGGTAAAGGAAAACTTCCGACATTTTGAAAAAGTCGCCATCTTGTATTCAAAATATCCGCAAAACCCATTGTTGTATCGAATACACAACCTAAACGGCTGGAGCTATAGAAGCGAAATTTGGTATGACGTACAAAATCACTTGTAGATTACGAAAATATTAAAAATGTCTTCAAAGACGCCATTTGGAATCCAAAATGGCATACCGCACCGTTTCAGCTAGAGATACGAAATTTCGTATGAAGGTGTATGACCAACAGTAGTTTAGTAAAATATTGCAAAATGATGAAAAAGTCGCCATCTTGGATCCAAAATGACCGCCGAACATATTGTAGTACAAAATACATAGTCTAAACCTCTGCCCTAGAAACACCAAATTTAGTATAAGATTACATCATCGCTAGTAGGTTACGAACATATTAGAAAATATATCAAAGGACGAAATCTTGGATCCAAAATGGCGGACCAAAAATTCATTTTTCACACCATTTTCGCTAGAAATATAAAATTTGGCACAAAGGTGTATTGTCACGAGCAATTTAAGAAAATAGCCTATTACAACTTTTGTTTTAAAAATCACCATCTTGGATTCAAAATGGGCACAGTAGTATAGTCCGGGAATAATCGGACAAAACGGATAACTCCAAAAGTTCTGTCGGTTTTTTGAAGATTTACTAATACTATATTGCTTAAATTTAGCTCCGTTGCCATCCTACAATTAGCCTGATATACCTCAAATATCAGACCATTTTATTTCTTTATAATACTTCAGTTTGACCATGAAATAATCGGAAAAAATTGGCAGATACTTTTTTGTTTAACCGCAGACTTAGCTTCTTCTATTCTGTCCCCTCTCCTCCTAGATTCCAATAACTACATGTCTCAATACAGTAATCCAACAATTTCCACTGATTTTATAAATTAAACCATGCGTTGACTGCGTTAATCCAATTTTCTTAAAGAAGGCTTTTCTGTAAACGTTTACCGTCTACGTTACATCAAATGTTGCAGAAATTAGTATTTTACCTTACATTATAGTAATAACTATGATTTATACAGTAGTCGACGATAATAATATGATAAATAATCAACGATCAATATGGTACCACTTTTTGTTCATACAGTGTATACTCTATGTAATGGCTGGTGAAAGCAATACGTGAAATACTCAATAATCAATCTGCTATCAAGTTTTTAGTCATTTGATGTACATATTGCCTTCAACATTTTATATTTTCATTGTTTTAATCATGCAATTACTTGTATTTAATTTTTATTTTATAATTCAGATAAATGTCAATTATTTTATGAACACCCTATAGCGACCACTCATTAGAAATTAATATTGTTGTGTTATCCTGTCGTAAGATGAATTCGATAACAAATCAAGAAGACATACGCTAGATATGTCGAAATCGTCCGTCAGGATGACAGACACTAAGACTCGAACTCTGGTTGTCTCCTGAAGTATCGCCTTGAAGTCAAAAACGCTAGCCATTGTTTGGATCGTGCTTCTCCGAATGATTCGTCTGAACACAAGCTAAATTTGTCAAACCAATCGCAAGTTGCAGTGAAAACTTCGTTTCCTTACTCTCTCCTTTTTTCTTCTGGAAAATTTTAAGACGAAACAACGCATCTGTTTTTCTCCCTTTTCTCTCTAATAAATGGATGGAGGTAATTAATCATCAAACAGTAGTGTAGTTTAAAACTCTCGGAGCCCTTTCCACCGAAACGGAAGCACCTGGGCTCATAATTTGAGATTTTTGGCCATTAATTTTAACAAACTGTCATCTCCTTCCGCAGAAAGCTTCACCTTTGGGCCTCGAGTTCAACCCGTTGACCCCCGAGACAAGCATGGGAATTTTGTGGCCATGAGAAAACAGGAAGTTTGGT
>JAGDQP010006634.1:58885-71167 GCA_022664845.1 Lepisma saccharinum | reverse complement strand
ACGGAATCGACGAAACCAAAATTGCGCGTGATTGGCTGTTACAGTATCAGGACCATAAACACTATTCACATTTGCAGCCGCCTGGCTTGCGTTTTCGCCTTTATCGAAGAAAAACTGTAAAATATAGCGTATTTTCTCTTTGCTAGTGTCCATTTTGACGCGCGCTCACACAACACTGAGTCAACTCATCACAACTATCTGAACAGTGTTTGTAGTACGCAATCTCATCGTTTGAACGCCATCTCGTTGAACCCGATCAGACTTATACAACGCGAGATACAGATCACTGAAGCCATCTATTGGCAAAATAATGAATTACTTTTTACTACACCAGATATGTCTCGGGAACAATGTGAAAAGATAGAGAAAAGAAAAGATTTAAACAAGCGCAGGGTACAGACTTCGCCTGTAATTCTCTATCTCATTAGGCTGTTGCACTTCAAAGAAAACTCAACCTTGACTCCCATGCCATTCTCCCTTCCATGTGGAGTAAAATTAATCTATCCAATTCTTTAACAGTAATTTAAAACTTGTTCCCTTCACAATGACGGCTTGCAACAACTCTTGCCCTCTTGCGTATAGCGAGCAAAGCAACATTTAGAGAGGGGAGAAAAACGAGACCTCACGAACTGAGCTTTTCATACGTGATTCTCTAATTAATTGATACAAGGTTTCACACATCATCTCACATACATTCACACTCAGAACTAGGGATCTTGACTAATTTGTATTTCCGGTAGCAATTCCGCCGTAGAGGCAGATTCAGATACTTGAGCAAAGCTTGAGTTTACATAAGTTATTGTGCGCCTTGAATGGAAAATACACATTTTTAGCAAACGGCCGCTGCCGTGTCCCTCCCATGGAGATTTTATTTAATTCAAATAAAAGTACTGACGAGAGAAGTTCTGTTCTCTCTTCCCCTTCCAAGGGTTCAGATTTATAAGTCCCTAGCTTATTCGCATTACGAATGGAATCAGAGTATCACGTCCCTCTGACTTCCATAAAAAAAAAATCGAATTCATATTTATAAGATCATTATATGTGATAGATTTTAAAGTAGAAGTGAAACCTGTGTACTGAACTTATTACTTGCTCTCATGAAATTTCAAAGATATAAAATACAAGTCCAGAAGGAACCAGGGGTCATCGTATCTGCAAGGCCTCGAAGTGCTGCAGTGGTCAGTCAGTTCATACGTGTGGTCTCAGCGAGACGCGCTCCCATTTATACGGTTCCTACCCCCCATTGTTTCAACAACGAGAGCTTGGACCAAATTTAAAAAGTCGTTTCGGATTGGCTGAAGCTTCCCACACTTTCTTACCGCGCTTCAGAGTTCAGTACACAGCAACCAAGTTCCCTCGTTTTTGAAACTAAAGCTAAAAGAATAGAAAGCATATGAAATACATGGAATGAAAATACAAGTACAAAACATAATACAGAAAATTAACAAACATGTAAATTACAATAATCAATAAAAGGTTACATACACACATTTCAATTTACAACAAACTTATATGTACACTAAATACGGATCTGGCCAGATCATTACCTATACAAAAATATAATTAATTTTTAAAAATTAGCATATATTACATTATTTATGAGAGTAACATGATTGGTTTACCAAGCTTTGTTACAAGGGTAGATCATTCATACGAAGAAGATATCATCCACCACCTAACTATCCCTCTAACAGGCGAATAACACCACTTGTGTGCCCAGTATTAACCGCCGTCCCATCGCATCCAACAGTCGCAAGATGAGACAAATAGTTCCAAGCTCTTGAAGAACATGTTCCTCAATTATAGTTTTCTTGTTTGAGCCTCCCCTAACTAAACCCACTAGTATAACGGATCTGGAAAAAAATGTGTCGAACTGTGATGGTCAAGCTAACTCGCAAACTCTCACTAATCTACCTTGCCACACACTAGCTATGAAGCATCACATACGAACCGTCACTGAAGCAGCTGGAAGAGATTTTCAAGAAAGAAAGTCCTAATATCTATACCAGAATTTAAAAAAAAGTCCTCAAACAACAAGGATTTTAAAATCGGACTACACCACAGCATAATTTTTATGATTCTCGGGCCCAAGTTTTTGGTTGGGTGGGGCACGGGCCCGGGACTCGACGTGCAGCCACCTCCATGTTGTGAGTTCTGGAATGTTCTATTTTTATACCTTAATAAATTCTGAATAGCAGAGCATTCAAGGAGCAGCACTTATCACCAACCCATTGCAGGATGTCTGCTGACCTGGAGAAAACTGGAATTCAAGCAGAAACCTGGATTTTTTTTTTTTTTTTTTTTAATTTTTAACTTAAAATTTCACTTTATTAATTTCACTCTGTAAACATTTAGAATAAACTTTATTTAGTTTGTAAATTTAAGGTCACAGAATGAGGAACTTAACTTAATTATTTTTTGTAAGAAGCTCTCGGAGACTTCTTGTGAGTACAGATGTGGCGACCTTGAGGGTACCCGAGCTGATGTCAGCTTTACTTCTTCTTTCTGATCGATGCTCTGTTTTTCTCATCATTTCAGCTTTCCCTTATACTCTAATCATGCATGTCTCGTTTTGTTCTCTAATTGTGCTAATGTGGTTATGTACTTTGAGTCTGATGTTAAACTAAGTTTTGAAATTACCTTATCAACATAATATGCATAATACGCGACTGGAAAGTAATTTAGACTATGTAGTCCCCACCTATACAGAACTTAATGCCGTTCCAAAATTGAATTTTTTCCCCTCCGATCATCATTCGCGAAGTGTGTTCTTCCCGAACAGCTCTCATACAAAGCAAGATCAACGGTTTCCTCAAGATACTCTTACAGTGGAAGAAGGCGCCATGGAATGAAATACGTCAAGCTGTTGATCTTTTTCCATTATGTCTGCTCAAGTCAGGAACTGTAGACGACGCAGCGGATCTATTTTCTAATACTATGCAAGCCACGGTTAAAGACTTTATTCCAGTATTAAAGCAACACAGATCCTCAAAATACCCTCTTTGGTTCGACAGTGAAGCTAAACGTTTGCTAAGGAACAAAAAGTGTGCATGGAAATTGTGGAAAGACTTAACAAGTGATATTACGTACACGCAGTTCGCTAATATTAAACGACACAGTAAATACTGTGAATATATAGAAAGTCTCGCAACAGAGACTGCAAGAAACCCTAAACTCTTCTGGTCACTGATCAATAGAAAAACAAAAAGCTCTTGCATTCCAATTGAAGTGTGGCATGATACTGTAAGTGCATCTGGTGATGATATTGCTAATCCTTTCAACAAGTACTTCTCAAACAGCTTTACTTCTCATTCCGTTCCTATCCATTTACCTCATTATTTGCATTCTGTCTGTTCTGACACTTTGCCTTCAATCAAAACGACTCCGGATGAAGTTCTGTCGCTGCTTTTATCTTTGCCAGAACGCTGACCTTTAGCTCCTGATAACTTACCCACACTATTTCTTCGCAGTGCAGCTAGCTCTCTCTCGCAACCAGTTACATGTCTGTTCAACCGTTGTTTCAGAGAAGGAACTTTCCCAACACTCTGGGAAAAGAAGCTAACATTACTCCTATACATAAATCAGGATATGAGAAAACGTTGTCTTCATATAGACCAGTTTCTCTACTATCACCTCTGTCAATAATGTGTGAGAAGATAATGAAAGATCGTATCTATAAATTTACTGCCCCGCACATAAATCCTTCACAGCATGGTTTCTTACCCGGTAGATCTTGCTTTACCAAGATCCTGTTTACTTTACTCACTGATGCCATTCAATGCATCTCCAATAATTCACAATTAGATGTCCTTTGATTTCATCAGCCATCCTTATCTCATCTATAAATTATTTACTAGGTTTAATATTTATGGGTAACTACTTCAACTATTAGAGAACTAGCAGGCAAGAACGGGTAATAGTCTGTGGATCTTCTTCGAGCTCCATTCCCGTTCTCTCTGGAGTTCATCAAGGGAATGTTCTAGGATCTCTGTTGTTTTTATTATACAGGGTGGCCAGAAAGTCCCTTTACACGTGCAATTATTTCATTGTAACTTTAATAACACTTAGTTATTTGTCCAAAACATTCGTTCTTGAGTTTTGTCATATTAAATATTTTACATAAGATCGTAAGTCATTGTGTACTTTATTGCTTTTATCTTTAAAACAGATTAATTTAAGAAATTTCTTTTGAATATTTTGCATTTCTGTTTGGCATGTCTTTTGATGCGGTGACCAGATGAAAGTTTCGTATTTTAAAATAGATCTTAGTAAAGCATTGGGTTGGTGCGAATGAAATCTGCAGTGATGGTTTCACCTTGCCTGAGAAAGACATGATGGATCAGTCCCACCATAGACCACCATATCAGCAACAACACCTTCTGTGGGTGGAGATGGTTTAGGACACCGTCCTGAACGTTGATCACGATCCAACCATTGTCCTGACTGTTTACGATTGTCACATCAAATCCACTTTTCATCTAAAGTGACAGTCCGATGCATGAAACCTTCTCGCTTATTCCTTACACTTAGAGACACCTCCAGGCGGCGATTCTTGTTGGCCGGTGTCAACTCATGTGGCACCCATGAGACCAGCTTTTTTTTTATTTTTACCTTACCGATTTCACGAAGCCGCCGACTGACAGTGTATGCCTAACTCGTGTGCAGTGGCACATGCACTTTTCGGAGGGTTCGCTTCTACGGTGTTCCTGAGCAGCTCATCCGAACATGTTGTTCGCTGCCCACAGGACTCATTTTGCAATGTTGTGTCACCGGAACGAAATTTGACAAACCAACAGCGAATAGTGCGTTCATTCGCCGTTCATGCCCCAAATGCACTGTTAATGTTTTTTGCGGCTTGTGCTGTGCAGAATGTTACAGTTCGAATTCATAGAGAAAAATCACTCGCAATTCTGTGTTCTCCATGGTGCACTTTAATACGACCCTGTTCAACAACAGACTGCCTCCTGACTGTCTGGGTACCCTACTCTGTTTGCTGGAGGTGTATACAGAGTTTGTGACGTTATACGCGTGACCTCAATCGATCCGTGTGTTGTGTTGCTGAGGTGCGTTTCCCACCAGGCGCCAAAGCGTTCATTTCATTCGCACCAACCCAATATAATATAATTTTAGAGAACTTTGGGCTGAGAAATTAAACAAAGAGTTTATCTCTTATAAAATCTCTTCTTAATAATGAATCAATATGGTTTCTAAATGACGTTAGATGAGAAAATTATGCGTAGGTCATTAACTTCAGTCACTGTTTCTACATTTTCGTCATTGATACTATAATTAAATGTTATGTTCTTCTTATTTGTGAAACTAACAGCTTTGCACTCCATATGCTAAGTGCATTAAGATCCGATTGGAGAAGTTGGAAAAAATCATTTGTTTTTGTTTCAGATAATATTTTACAGCGTCAACAACTGACTAACTCTATGGCTTATGGAACTCTCAAGTTCATCGCCGCAGTAACAGACGTTCGCCATTGGATTCTATACTGGGCAACACCAAGCCAGTTTTCATCACGAACACCTACTTCTCGAAGATCACTTTTAATATTGTCCTCCCAACGACGTCGCTGTCTTCCCAATGGTCTCCTTCCATCCGGCCTTCCAAACAGGCTAGAATATAATCTTCGTTTTTCCCCCATCCTAGCTACATAGCCTGCCCTTAGTCGTCGCGATTTCGTTGTTTTTACATCTGGTGAATCGTACAGTCCGTGGAGTTCTTCATTATGCAGTCTTCTCCATTCATCTCGGCCCGTATATCTTTCTCAAAACCGTATTTTCAAATACACGTAATTTATGTTCATCTACTAGGGTCGTACTCCAACTTTCGCAACCGTAAAGTATTACCGGCAGAATAACCGTTCTGTATATTTTTAATTTCAATTTCCTTGATATTAATCGCGATGTTAGAAGTTTTTGGACTGAATAGAAACATTCGTTCCCCGATACTAAGCGACTGTTTATTTCTTCCGTGACCTCATTTTTGCTTGTTAGTATGCTCCCAAGTATTTAAATTTGTATACTTTCTCTGTTACCTCATGTTTTTATTTCCTTCATTCCCTGTGTTAAGGCTTGTTATCATGTGTTTTGTTTTATCTATGTTTACCTGTAGACCTATCTCATCGCACGCTTCTACTAGGACATCGGTGTTGCTTTGTAGTGCATCTATATCGTTCCCTATTAAATCTACGTGATCCGCGTATACAAACAGTTCATTCAAACCATTCAATGATAGTTCCTTTTTGTCCCCTTTAATTTTTAAAATCGCATATTCTAACGCAAAGTTAAACAGTAGTGGTGACAAGGCATCGCCTTGTTTCAATCCGTTGCGAATCTTGAAACTATCTGACATATCCGTACTCTGCTTAAGAGGTCGCTGAGACACATCTTCACTACAACGTCTTCTAGTTGAACAAGTTTTTTCGAGTATCATAATACTATATAACTTTTACCTTTTGATAGAATCATATGCTTTCTTAAAATCAATGAATAGCTGGTGAACCGTCCCGCTGTATTCCCATCCCATATCTTCTCCAAAATTTGTCTCAAGGCGAAAATCTGGTCCAATGTGGATCTATTTCTTCTAAATCCACATTGGTGATCTCAAATTATTTCATCTACGTATACACTTAGGCGTGTTAACAGAATATTACTTTTTCTGTTTAGAAGTAACGAGTTGTAACAGGTTGGAAGTAACGAAATTCCGCGGTAATTATTATAGTCCGATTTATCGCTTTTTTTGTAAATCGTAACTATTATTGACGTTTTCCATTCCTTTGGGAGCTCCTCCTTTCTCCATATAGCACTGATCAATTTTTGTAGATCTTTGATTAGTGCCGTTCCTCCCGCTTTAGTTAATTCGGCTGGAATATTGTCTATTCCTGGTGATTTCGGCTGGAATATTGTCTATTCCTGGTGATTTAAAATTTTTCAATTTCTTTACCGACATATCGATCTCGCTAGGCTCTGGTATCCACGGTTCTGCGGTATGGATTTCAAATTCCTCTGTTTGTGCCCCGTTGTGTACGTTAAGAAGTTTGTCGAAATAACTTTTCCACACATCGACAATTTTAGTCAGATCCGCCTGAAGATCTCCACGTTCATTTCTAATCATTCCTAACCTCGGCTGGTAACCTTTTCTTAACGAGTTTACTCCTTTGCATAGATCTCGTGTGATATTTGTCTTCCCGTTTTCCTCTATCTCCTGAATCTTCTGCGTCAGATATTCTCGATTTTTGTTTCTGAACCTGCGTGTGGCGTTTCGTTTCGCGTTACTGTAGTGGTTGGTATTTGCTTAGCTTTTATTACTTAGCCATCGTTGCCTTGCTTGTTTTCGTTCCTCATGAAGCTTAAGGCATTCTTTATCAAACCAAGGTTTGTTTTTCTGTTGTTTCTTCTCACCTACGCGTTCCTTCGCTGCGCTCTTAATTGTTTCACGAATTGCCTCCCACATCTTACTTACATCAATTTCATTATTATTATCATCATCATTATTACTACTCGGGTCGGCTAAGATTTCGAACATATTTGAGAGTTCAAGTTGGTAATCTGCTTTTATGCTAAGATTTTTTAATCGTTTAACTTCGAATTTCATTGTTTTGACCCCTTGTGAGACTGTGTTCCATCGTAGTAGAAAGTGTACTTGCCTTGTCGGATGCTATCTTGACCCTTCCACCGAACTTCTTGCATCGCTAGCTCGTACTTCTCGGTCTCGCGTCGTACCGCCACCTGAAGAGCGCCCGTTTTGTGTAACGTTCCTCTTCTAAGGTCTTTCTTAATTCTGTTCTTGGAGGCCCCTGAAGCTGTCCCCGTCCGGAGATCCGAATGAGGGACTAGTTTACCTCCGGAATATTTTACCCCAGGAGAATCCATGAACCATTTGTTACTATACATGTTTTAGCGGTGTAGAGTTGACAGCTCTGCGACCTCGCAGTAAAGGTAGACATTCAAGATGCCGTCCTCTGTCCATTTCGGAACCTTGCCGATGTCATTCATCTTTAGCCTCAGAGTGGTAATGGTGATGCTGCTTGCCCTCACCATGATATTTTTGTTCGGTGTTATCTTCCCCTAGCCTTTGTAGATCCTTCTGCTAACTGCAAGGCAGCAGTACTAGTTTTTGGTCCGCCCCGGAATATTTCCGTTACACACCATATTTGGTCGGCATTCCCCTTTCCGCCACCTGGAGAGGCACCTGATGGGAGACCAGTAACTCCAACTCGGTCGTCAACGAATAACAGAAATGTTCATCTCTTTCTCTTATTTGTAATTTAATTTAGTCTCTCATTAAAAGATAATTCCGTTACCTCTCATTAAATTTACGTCCGTGAAAAATAATTAGTACTCTCACAGTCTTCACCTGTCATTTAAATTTGACATCTGTCAAAAGTCATTGGCACACTCACACATAAAGTCATGAACAAAGCTCCAACACAAAACAACTCACTGGAAGGACACCGGTGTTGCTGTCTGAACAAAGTCTGTGTTTTTTCTTCATTTCTTCCTTTTTATAGTATCTTCCCTATCCTGTGGTGAGGGATAATCTATTGTTCCAGTTCATATCTGTGTTTCGTACTTCCTTCCATTTTGTGAGTAATTGTCTGCGTTCCTCTGCCGTTACTTTTCCTCCTCCCTCCCCTAATCTACCATATGTTCTCTGTCGTTAAATATTGCATTTCTGTATTTCTTCTCTCACATCATTTATATACTGCCGTAGTCGTTCTTATTGGTTTCGCCTATGTGCACTCAGATTGAGAGAAAATGGCTTATGAGTGCGCTTTTTATTTCTGGCAGAGTTGCACAATTTGTCCATATCGAACCAATATTCGATACTAATTTAAAATAAACGTTTTATTTTTTGTGTTTACGACGTTTAGTGTTGTCAAATTAGAATTTGAAAAAATAATAATAATAATAATCCGTCGACCGTTTTCTTTCAATCTCAGTGTACACCATATTGTTGCCCTTACAGTTTGTCCTGTATTTAACCTCTCTATGCTCTTTCTTTATCTTCCTTTTTTTTCCTCGTCCTAAGTCTCTTATTTTCCTATTACCAAAAATGTTCTTGCCGTTTTTGATAGAAACAGAAAAGTATACAGAAAATGCCACTTACCTTTAGTCCTCGAACTAATCCCCACGGGCATCCAGCACCTTTTGCCAACGTTCCTGCAGCTGTACAATGCCCTGGTGGTAAAACTGAGGGATCTTGAACGCAAAGAACCCAGTTTTGCTTGCCGCAAGCTTGCCGCATTGTTGAAGGATTTCCCACGAAACTGGTTGTCCAGCGAATGTAAGAGGTGACAGTCTGTTGGCGCAAGGTCCTGGAAATACGGTGGATGGCACAGTGTCTCCCAGGCACGTCGATGTATGGTATCCTTGACCACATGCGGCCTGTCATTGTCGGCAAGGAACAGTACACCCTTGCGATTCACCATGCTACCTTCTTCTGCTGCAGTACCAGTTGCACTCGTTCCAGCTACTGTTAGTATAGGTTCGCAGTGACTCTTTGGTCCGGTGATTACAGCTCGTAGTGCACCACTTGGCTACTAGTCGATATGTAGAACATAATCTTGCGTATGTGTAGAGGTGGTCTTGCAGTGTGAGGCACAGGGTCCCCGCGAAGACAGCCAAGGTCTGGCACACTTGGGGTGTCTCATACAGAACCCACTTTTCGTCACTGGTGAGCACTCGTTCGAATATGGGTGTGTTGGGGGTGCTGAGAAAGCAACGACAAACAGGCTTTCACTGGTTAGTCCTTGTTGGCTTCCGACAGTGTGTGTGGTATCCGCTCAACTTGTGATGCATGTGAAGTGTGACGGTTTCGTCAGAAATTTGGAAGCTCACCACACATTTGGGTGCTGTTCTGCTCTATGGCCGCTTTGGGGTCTGTTGGTGCCCACTGTGGGGTTCATCACACAGGGACAAATCTCCCGACCGTTCATTCACAGCATTATCCCCAAGGGCTTAAAATATTCGGCGCCTCAATTCTGCTGCGGACAAGCCCACGTTTCAGTCATAAAGCAGACAACTCCGAACGAGCTGCTTCGACACCTGCATTTATGTTCGTCACTACTCAAGCTATGACTGTTGTGAGTGTTTAAAGCGCCTGTCTTGGTCATGGTCAATGTTCCCACTCCCATCCTAATGGCTTTTTCAGCACCTGAGGAACTTATTTCCGTATCAGTGATCACGTCTTCCCATGCGACAGAAACGACAAGAACTTTTTTTTTGTTACCTTGTACATTCCTTTACGTTTTACTGCCTTCCTTTCTGAGTATCTTCCTGATTTTTCTCCGTCATTCTTTCCATACTTTCCATACTATACTATCTCTTCTTTCACCATCTTTCTGTCTTTTTCCTCCTCCTTCTCTTTCGTCTTGTCTTAGGTTTATCCCATAATGTTCCTGATAATAATATTCTTTGTGACATCACTCCTCTTATGATAATAAACCCGTATGTTATCATGAAGTTTTGAATTTTCCTTCTGTTATTGTCTCAATTGTCATATCCAGGAAGTTGATTTTGTTGTCCTTTTCTATGTCACTTTATAGCTTTCTTCCTGTTTTCTTCGTCTTCTGATTCGCTGATAGACATGTTCGTTTGTCTCCTCGTTCCTTCCCAGATGTGTAAGCAGTGAGATATATATATATAAGATGGTAAACAAGGTAGAAAATAGGATACTTACATAGGATAGGAACACACAAACTTCAAAAACACTATAGAAAATTTGTACGTTTCTCAATTGCGTTTTCAGCTGGTACCAAGGAAAATGGACAGAGCCGACAGGCGTGGGAGTGGTGGTGTTAAGGAAACGCCATATTGCCAGTGATGCTGGGTGACAGTGTGGCCAGGTTATGGAGGCGGGATACCTGTAGAACGTGATCAGCTTGTTACTTACTTTTCCTATTACTTTCTTCCATAGGTTCATCATAATATTTGCTAGTACCGGGCACAAGCATGATCCTGTGTTAAGGCGATCCTTCATCCTTACAATCTTATTACTTATTAGACAATGTGCATTCTCCCACACGGTTTCTAACGCCTTCTTTAATCCTCTGGTAAGGTAAACGCACCAGTAATTGACACTTTAAGGACACTTTTCACCGTTATAATTTTTAACTCCAATACAGTTCAAATGTATTGATCAAATGAGAATGTTACATGTTCTCCATTCTTTATTGTAGTGATATCTACCTATTACTTTCATTAACATACTCTATTTGAAAGTAAATCACGGTTTTTGTCCCAGTGATGGACACGGAGAAACCTGGATATTCCAGTAATGCACACCCAGTAATTACTGCTTAACTCAAAATAATTTAAATAATCATTGCTGATGTTTCTAATATGAGCACCAAACAAGATTATGTTTAATACTGTTCTTCGATTATCTGATTGTTTCATGGAATTCCACTCAGTGATCATTCCGAAGGTCCTAGGTTCGAAAACGGCAGTCGACAATCCTTACTGAGGTTTTAACAAGTTTTCTCTCAGTGGTACCAGGGAAATGCCCTGATGGCATCTTCAACTTACACCTGTCCTGCTCCTTATCGCTTCCTTCCCTCTGCCTTATTCCGGCCTGAGCCATAGATTCCTTGTGGCCATAAAAATGCAAATTTTAACTTGTAATGAATAATGTCCCATATTAAAACATATCATTTTATTTATGCGCATCACCGCGTCCATCATTAGAAATAATGGGACCAAAAAATCTCCTGACAAACTTATGAACATGAAGAGTAATAATCATTCCCAAGTTGAAATAAAACAACTAACAGAATTATGATTTCGCCCTCGGAGTGGAGGAGAGTTTAGCCCCCGCGCTTTCTGCGCACGTGGTCATGGGTTCAATTTCCGCTGAGGGCTATTGAACGGAGTTGTTCGAAGCCCACGTTACCAAAACTGTAAGTCTCGTCCTTACAAGCTCACCAGCTCGCTTAGGGTGTTAATAACAATTCATTAAATAAAGAATTTTGATTTCAACCCAGTAATGAATAGTGAATGTCCAAAAGTGGACAAAACATGGCTTTGCCGTACCGGTAACGGACACCCCACTGCTTTGCATAACAGATCTAAGTTATAGTTGATTTGGCCATTTATATGCTTGAAACAAAGACATTTCGTAATGCAAAATAGGGCAGAATAACAAAATTATTCGTTATTGTAATTTCACCTTAATCACTTGGTTAACAATGCATGGAAGAGAAGGTTCGAACATGGAACTTACTTCAGCATCATGTCAGAAATATCAGAGGAAGCCAATGACGAGCGAATAATA
>JAGDQP010006634.1:29501-44072 GCA_022664845.1 Lepisma saccharinum | reverse complement strand
GCCACACTTACGTGTCCTGTATGGCGTGTTTTTAGATTTTTTTGTCCAACCCCTGTATATATTCATCAAATTTAATATTCTTTTGATGAAAATACTTTCTCGTCGAAAAAAATATTAAAAATTTTCCCTCTTTAATGTGTACCTACACTCATATGAAGAATCTTTCAGAGGTAAACTAAACACTAATTCAATTGTACAAACTAGAAAGTATACAGATGGAGAGTGAGAAATTAAATTCTTTAATAAAATGAAAACTTGAGGTGAATTCGCATCCACCGTATCTATTTCTTCATTGACTTGCACTAAAACACGGTAAACAGAGTGGGAGTATTTTCCATGCGAGTTGTTAGGAATGAAACTATTTTAAACTGCTCATTGGCATATAAGTTAATCGAATCCGTTTAATCGCAGTGCATGACGCACATAACGTTTTTTATCGTACGAATTTTCAAATGAAATGTTTCAAGCACAATTCCGGGGAGGGGGCAACTGTCCCTGCCCCCCTCCCTAAATGACGGGCCTGATTGCAAGAAATACAAATTTCTTGTTGGCGAAGTTTGGTTTCACTATTTGGGGTTATAAACTTTAGCAAATACTTTGACTAAAACATCTTCCATTGCATTCGAGGACAGTACAATACGAATAAATCATTAGCAGTAATCGTTCATTACAAATTCAGATTCCAGAATTATCACTATTCTTGTCTGGCGTTTCGAAATGGTAGCTATCGCATTGCCATCTCTTGAGCACCGTTTAATCACATGAGCACAACATACACATTGTCAAATTACGTAAAATTGTACAACACATTTATTCTTCGTAATCATAACAAGAATACTCATGTCATAATCTAACATGAGGTCATAACAAGTCCTTCGTCATCCTTAGCTACGTTTTTCTAATTTCTCTCGATTCGAAGAAACAATATGGCGTCCAACTACACAGGTCCCAGGAAAATATGTGGTTATATTAATTATATATTTCTTTCAGTTTCTGCACATGCACATCCAACAACCATACGGTATGATTCGAACAGCAAAAAATATATTGTCAAATTTTTTGTTCATTAAACAATATTTTTGAGTTAACCATACATATGATTTTCCCAGCAATATAAAATTTAACTATACTTGTTTGGGAATCCCAACTATACAACAATACGAGATATAGTCAACTTAGCACAAGAGTATCGTTACCGTAGCACAATTATGGTTACGATAACTATAAAAATTAACAATATAGTTAAGCAATGCAAGTATAGCAGGATTTACCAGGGCCTTGACATCAGACAATACGCAGTCTACTGGTTGAAATAAGGTAACAGTAGTAGGATATTGACTAGAACTGAATAATACACGAATACAAGTTGTAACCGAGCGATACGCGGATACCAACTGGAACCGGGTAATACCCGGGTACCTAGGTATGGAATATGAAACCAGGTACCCAGTTCCTTCCTGGGTACCCATCGTCATGAACATACTCAAGAAGGACTGCCAGGTAGTTTGTACGAATATGAAGAAGTGGGGAAGGCGATAGTAAGCGTCATATTAATGTAGTTGAGACAACCAGATGCATCTATATTAGATGAGATAATGTAGTTTTTTTATTCCTAAAATAAAACTAAGGGTTTCTTGAGCACAGACGACAAAATTATGACTAATTCCATACTTGAGAGTAATTGAAAATGTTCTTTTACGGTTTTGAAAGAAAAATATTCAATAATGTGGTTGTTATGCAATACTACAACGTTATCAGCAACCGACACTGGTTAAGGATATACTATTTTAGTGTTGTTTGAAGTCCTCGTCCCAAGTACATCCTCGAATAATAGAAAAGACACAAATATTATTGTTGAAATGGCTGTGCAATTTGCAGTTAATACCATACCATTAAAACTTTTATAATACATATTTTACTAATAGATCTTTGATTAGGCTGTTCTTAAAAAAATACTTGATGGCAATTAGGTATGTCTGTTATGTTTCTATCTTGCTGAGTTTGCAACCAATAATGTTGTTATAACTTTAGAACGTTCGGATTCACCCAAACTTACTGTTGAACACTGTTGTGACATACTTCAATGGTGATTCGGCGTTATTTTCTGAATATCGAGAGATATATGCTCCCGGATGGAATCAAAACGAAAGAGGAGAATTTATTTGAAAATTGAACAGAACAGGGAGTGTTTGTGTAATATGAGAATGGGACATTTGGTAACCTTTGCAAATATTTAATCATTGCAGTCCTTTGAGCGCCAAGAGTAGATTAGTGGATTTACAAACTATACAAAACTATTCGTCTGTAATTAAAAAAAAATGTTAAAGAAGAACAGAGATATTTAAATTTAAATGCATTTTTGTCAAGCGACTTACAACTCTCCGTGATTGTTGTAAGCAGTACCCATTCAAAATAAAGAAAAAATTAAATGTATTACTGCTTTTCAGTATTTTATGGAACAGCAGATTAAAATTTCATCATTCTTTTTTTTTTCATTAAAGTTGCTATTTGGAAGTAATACACATTCTCCAAGATACTTTAATTAATTGCTTTGCTTTTTAAAATTGTTATGCGTATTTTGCAGAAAAAAATAACGAACAAAATATAAATACAAGTAAAGAATCGTCTTCTTACACGCGAGGAAGCGTAACAGCTCAATTATTGACTTCATGCTGGCTAAAATGAACGTGGGCTTTCAAGTTTAATGTTATTATAATCAGGTTGTCGTCCTGATATGGATATGCATAGGTTGCACGAATTTTATTTATGTGAAACATGCCTTAAGATAACATAAGGAAGAAATGGCAATGGACGTTTTTATTAACACTTTGAATCTTACACACATACACACGCACACCTCTACACTCTCTCTCACACACACAAACGTGGAGAAAAGGGAGACAAGCAGAGAAGAGGAGGAGGGAGAGACAAAACTACCCTGCATGTGGTGACGTCAAAGACGATGAAGCACCGCATGAGACCAATATTGACCGTTGGAACATTGTATTATGACACGAACAATGATGATGATGATGGCGGTGATATAGTTCAATCGATCATCGTCTTCTGGCACGACCAGCAGGCGAAAGGATACATAATAATAAAAAAAGGAGCATCGCAATATGAAGAATAAACCACTGTTTGTGTAGTTGGTGTCGTATAAATTACGTTACATCTGTTGAAGCTATCACACGAAGAAAAACAAGATTGGCGATACTTTTAAATCTATATATAGTAAGAAATAAAGCCAAAACCAAAGAATGTTTCCGAATTTATTTCTGGAAGCTACAAAATAATTATAATATTTATTTATTAATTTATTGTGTGGTATATCAAAGATATATACATAAAATAAGTACACATATACAAGAAAAATAAAAAGCATGTACAATAAAAAAAAATCATGCAAAAAATACAAACTTGAAAGCATGCATAAAAGCAGAAAGAACAAGACAATACAATTAATACAAACATTGACAGTGATGAAATGTAATTAGATCATTCATGAGTCAGATGTTAAATATCAATCGCTATTAACAATAAAAGCATAAATGGCACCCAAATGATTCACCATAAACAATAGAGATCATGAATATAAAACTTTTAGAGGTAAATGCATTTATACAGTTTCTTTTACATTCATTAGTTCTTCATATATAAACACTTATGGTGAAATATATTGATTATAATCCTTCACTTGTCTAGTACAGCGTGAAATTGGAGATGTGTCACAATCTAGATTTACAAATAAGGAAGAATTTCTAATATCATAAACCTTCAATCTTATGCAATCGCGAATTGTTAATTTACCAAGTAACATAGTATGGAAAAGTTTAAGATCATTAATCAAAGGCGATCAGATAAACCCATATACAGGTATGTTCTCTCATATCCAAGGATAAGTTACCTAATTTCATTTTAAATTTCCTTCTCAACCAGGATAGGAAATCATTCTGTACTGCTTCAATAGATTGGTCTATATATTTTCTTTTGTAATTTCATACAGGACTTACATATTCCAAACCAGATCTAACTAAAGAACAATAAGAAACCTTACAAGTTAATAGATTATTGAAGCTTCTACAAATCCATATAATTAGGTCAAGATTCTTTCGTGCTTTAGATATCATAATTTAAATAGGATCTTGGAGTTAATATGGACAGTAAGTTGTACTACACTACTGTCCATATTAACTCCAAGATCCTTGGCCATAGTTTTCAAATGACTATTTAATTTATACGGAAAGTCATGAATTACTTTTCCTGTTAAATGAGATACCAATAGTTTTGTTCACGTCGAGAGGTAACAAATTTCTATTAGACCATTCGAAATCATTTTGCAGCATCAAGTAGTCATCAATATTTCTCATAGATTTCAGAACCTTTACAACATTTGCAGATATCAGGGTGTCAAAAGCTGGTCCCGAATTCGAGATCTGAGGAATTCCAGATGTCACATTATATAATGATGTACTACCTTTATACCTTACGCTAAATTTTCGATCTGTAAGATACGAACTCATCCATTTTATAAGAGCCAATGAACACCCATACCAATATAGTTTCCCAATTAACAAATTGTGTGGTACTTTGTCAACAGCTTTTTGGAAATTCAAAAATAAAGCATCAACTTGGCCCCTATTTTGAACTATAGGATGTAGACTATATAATATTAGTTACAGTTGATCTAGTACTAAAAATGTATGTTTATTAGGTGAAATACAAGAATGAACTCTTCGGTATATACAGGGGTTGGACAAAAAATCTAAAAACACGTCATACAGGACACGTACGTGTGGCCCGCCACTGTACACCACGTGTTGCGGTTGCCGATCGTGTTTTGTTTTCAATGTGTCATGTGGACCTTCCTCTTCCGTCAGCAGTACCCAGTTCACCTGTGAGTGTCGTGGTGTGCAAGTGGTGCGGTAAAATGGGCGACCTGACAGACTTCCAAAGAGTCATGATCGTTGGTGCCCGTCTGGTTGGAGCTTCAGTGACAACAGTGGCGACCATTGTGGGGGTATCGACAGGCACTGTGTCCAATGTCACGAGGACATACACAATGCATGGGCAAACAACGTCTGCAAAGCACAACAGTGGTCGAAAGACAATCCTGTCCGATAGGGACAGGAGGCCATTAAAACGGATTGTAGCAGCTAAAAAGCAGACCACTGCAATGAAAATTACGTCTGAACTCAATTCCGGCCTACAGAACCCGGTTTCATCAAAAACAGTGCGACGGGAACTTCATAAAATGAAAATTCATGGCAGGGCCACGATCGCCAAACCTCTGGTCACAGCAGTAAATGGGAAGCAGCGTATCCAGTGGTGCAAGGACCACAAGGAGTGGACGCTTGATCAGTGGAAACACGTAATGTATTCCGACTGTCTGCGCCCAACTGTAAAGCATGGGGGTGGTTCTGTTACAGTATGGGCAGTGATATCGTGGTTTTCTGCAGGTCCCATCATAGCCCTGCATGGAATGATGAATGCTAAGGCGTATGAGGCTATTTTGGGGGACCAGGTTCTACCCTTGGCCCACACATTGTTCCCGGATGGTGATGGCATCTACCAAGATGATTTGGCATCCTGTCACGCTGCAAAAACGGTGCAATCATGGTTTGAGGAGCATGACCAGGAGCTATCACACCTCCCCTGGGTCCCACAATCACCAGAGCTAAACATCATTGAGCCATTGTGGTCTGTGTTAGAAAGGCGTGTTCGGTCTCATTACCCTCCACCATCATCCCTTAAGGAACTGGAGCATGTTTTGGAGGAAGAATGGTACAACATTCCACACACCACGATTCAGGAGCTGTATACGTCCATTCCACGTCGGATTCAAGCTGTTTTGGACGCAAAAGGAGGCCCCACACCATACTAGGTATGATTTTCACACTTTTTCAAACGTTTTAATTTTTTTGTCCAACCCCTGTATGTTTATAATTCTTTTAAAAAATATTTTGGGCAGAACATTCACAACTGAAATTGGTCTAAAGTCACTAATTTTCTTTCCTTCATTTTTAGATATTGGAGTAACTGCAACAACTTTCCAATTTTTTTGTACATAGCGTAAATTAATCCAGTTATATCAAGCTGTAAGAGCTGGCTGGTGTTATGACATAACTTGTGCCCTTAAAAGTTCAGTAGTCCATCAACTGTTGCCACGAGATGAGTCGAGACAGAGAAATGGCTGTTTAAAACAAGACGATACAGAGCTCTCGTAAAGCAAAGAATACATCTTTTCAAGGCAAGACTCTCTCTGGACAAGATATTTTCGAGACGAGACAGCCTAAATCTCGACTTGTCGGCATCAAGTCCACAAGATGATTTGGGCTTTAGTTTCTAATGATGGAAAGTTTATTCTCAATAGGAACACTAATATTAACAGCATTAATATTGTTTTAAAATCAAAATTTTCATCATGAGTTAAAGCTCTCTCTTGATATACAGATTCAAAATATACACCAAAATGTCGAACTAATGCTCCAGGTTGCGTCATAATAGTGTTATTAACATCAATTCCAGATAATATTGGCCGAGTTCATCAATGCAATATCGTATATATTTCCAAAACTTTCGAGTTTAATTTATTGTCATTTTTACTTCATATTTTATAATTCTGTTTATCACGTGGAAGTAAACACTTCAATTTCTTCCGCAAAGTCGAAAATACAAGATAGTCACCACGTTCACTAGTTGTTATGTATTTCTTGTGAGTTAGATTTTTCTTCTTTACAGTATGTATGAGTTCTGTTGAATGCCATTGGGGGTATTTGCTATTATAACATTTTAATACAATTTCTAATAGCATCTTCCACTTTCATTACAACACCGTCCAAATCAGCATTCAAAAGTATATTAACCCAGTCTACAGTACATTCTTGTTTATACAATGTAAGATACCTTTATGATACCGGTCAATTCTTAGTTAATTTCGGTACATAAAATAAAGGAAATATAATATCAATAGGTTAATGACATTGATCCGGTGGATATTCTAGAGATTTACTGACTTATAAGTCAATATTAATTAGTACTAAATCTCAATCTTTATAATAGTTATCAACTTTCTAGTTCAGATCATCAAAAAATTTGAATAGACTTCTAGCTTTAAATTTAGAATAGGTTTGGATGTCAGATAAAAAAAAAATCTCTGTTAATCCAGTCAACTTTTGAAATATTAAAAATCCTCAGTCATTAAGATATCATAATCATAATTAACAAGTTTAGAAGATACAATATTTAGTTAATTTTGAAGGTCAACTACAGGAGTATTACAGTTGAAATAAAAACAACGCCAATCAGTGCTCCACCAGCTCTGGCATACTTAATATCCTTATAGTACCTATCAGCTCTAAAACAATTAAGTACATTGAAGGCAAGTAGTCGGTGTTATTATGATCACTCGAAAGCCAAGTTTCGGTAACAAAAATCAAAACGTAGTCATTTCTTGCAACAGCAGTAAAGACTCTTTGTTCTAAACCCTCTTACATTCTGATATTATCCCTAACCAGTTTCGTCATTATCGTTCTAAGACAATTTCGATGTTTCCTTTTGTTTATATTCTTTAATCTGCCCAAAAAGAGTCTTGTAAATATACTGTCTCGCCATATTTCCGGTTGATCTTTAACTTCTACATGAAATTAAAAGTATGTTTCATATCTAGTTTAGTTTAGTTAAGTTTAGTACATTTTACGATAGGCATGTTATGTTCTTTAATAGATCTTGAACTTTCCTTTATGTAAATTTCGGATGAAAGCGTGTGAAAAATAACAATAATAATAATAATTTATTATTATTATTAGTAGTAGTATTTTCATTTATTGGACTTATTGACAATAAAGAAGAAGAATCCAAATAATGTCACCCGATAAAATATAAAACAAATGCATCAAATATAATAATTACATGTGAGTACACAAATATAACATCTAAAAAAAAATGGAGCATAAAACATAAAAAGACATGATGATAATACACGAAGAAGGTAAAGAATCACTCATACATTTCCAATATAATTGATAAAATTTCTAATACATCTACCATAAAATGTGTTAATACTCATACATTGTTATTAGGAAAAGAAAAAACATTAAATTAAAATACAACACTTAATTTAATTATGTCACTTTTTTTTTGAAAAGTATGTTTTTACGGAAATCAAAACTTCATACGTAAACGCATCCATTACTGTACAAATTCTGCCTTATTAAATTTCAGTAATAACTGCTGTGGAATTATATGGTTAATCCGTTGAAGTGCCAAGAACTAATCGTTCGTTAAAGTACGAAGAATTTTTTTTTAAAGTGAAATTCGTTGAAACATCTGATAAACTGTCATTCAAGAGTTGGTGGCCTACAAAATGTAAGAAGAATAGTATTTCCATGGAGTCTGCGAACAAACTACAAGCAGAAAAGGTGACATTCCTAATTTAGATATCCTGAGTATGAAGACGGAAGTCCAAGTCACGTAGATGCATGAAAATTTGTCCATGAACTGGAAAAAAACATCCGTATGTTCCCACTTGCGCTTGCTCTTCCGCCATCGCTTCCTCAGATGTGTGAACATCCTGCTGGAAAAATTCCAACTACCAAAAGAAGTTTGACGATATGGGGAAGCTGCAACGTTACGTTCTGGGATATTCCTTTTCTGATAACATATTACATTGGCCATCCACCACCCTAGATGACTGTGCATCTGTTATTGATAAATAAGCTACGCCAGAGACAAAACTTCTACATATTCTCAGGTAGTGTAATCATTGTAATACAGCATTAAATAAAACTTTTCATTTAACGTGTAGACATCCTTTTGTCTTAAAACTTAAATAATTATCTGCAACAAGGGCACATGCTACAATATATTTTATTTTATTTTAGACTAAGAAATAGTTATTGTTAGAAGATAATGTTGTATTTTAGTCACAGTTAGTGTTAACTTGACGTGCAAGTAATGGCAGCTTCCAGTATTTTGTCTTCCTTCAGTTATTCAGCTTTTCTTAAATAACTCAAAACTTTACATGTGCCCTTTTTGCAGAAGTCAATTCAATTCATAGTTAGTTGGTAAAAAGGGGAAATATCTCCTCTACTCGGGAATTTTTAGATATACTAAATCAGTCGTGTTAATTGGTGCATGTAAGTAAGACTGATGGAAAGACTTTATATCAAATATCGTTCGATGGCCTTTTAGTTTCAACACATCTAATTCTTTTCTTAATTTTTCAATAGTGTAGTACTGAAAAATAAATTTAAATTTCCAATGTATACAGGCCAGAAATTGGTTTAGGATTTGTTTAATTTTCTTCAATTACAATTTTCTTACTAATATTATCCCATATAACACTTCCATCTTTCAGGTGACATCTAACTGAGGCACAATAACGTGTTTTACAGATAGTTAGATTATTAAAATCTAGAGCTATCCACTTTAATAAACTTATATTTCTGCCTGCTTTAGACAATATTACTTCTAGGCGATTAAAAAAATAAGTTTAAAGTCAATATAGACACCATGAGACCATAAAAGAGCTCTATTCAAATCAATTTGTAAAATAAAATAGTCATTTTTATCAACATGCACGGCAGTGCATGAGCCAAGTTCTTCACGTCAGAAAACGTCAGCACTGCCAGAAGCATGTTATACAGGAACAAGAGTTTATGGCAAAATCGACGATTTGGGGGCCCCGTAAGAAAAAAGATGTTAAAGGTAGGAATATGAGCTTTTGCCGTTAAGGAGATATGATAAATATGTGCAGATGTACAAAATTTCATATTCGTATCTCAAACTATGTTCTAGTTGTGGACCCCTGAAATTGCACATTTTAGGCTAACTGGCTCACTCACTCACTCACTCATCATATTGTTTAGGGTGTTTGGAGTAAGCTAGAAACATGAAATTTGGTATGAAGGTAGAGGATGATAAGTAGATAAAGGAAAAATTCCGACATTTTGAAAAGGTCGCCATCTTGGATTCAAAATGGCCGCCAAACCTAAAATTTCAAAGAATACACAGCCTAAACGACTAAAGATAGAACAGTGAAATTGGGTATGAAACTACATCATTGATAGCAAATTATGAAAATATTACAAAATATCTCTAAAGACGCCATCTTGGATCCAAAATGGCGGACGTCATAAATCCATTTTCCAACTGCTTGAGCCAGAGATACGAAATTTGGCATAATGATATATTATCAAGAGTAGTTTAGGAAAACATAACAACGTTTTAAAAAATTCACCATCTTTAATTCAAAATGGCAGCTGAAATACCATTTTTCACATCGTTCGAGATAGAGAAATGAAATTTGGTATGACAGTGTATCATCACGAGTATGTCACGAAAATATAAGAAAACGTTAAAAATGTGTCCATCTTTTATCCAAAATGCCCGCCTAAGCCCCACTTTATAACGACTGAAGCTAGAGAAACGAAATTTGGTATGAAGGTGTACCATTACGAGTAGGTTAGAATAAATTCGGCTCGTCTCCCCTACTAGGGTAGTTCCCAGCTGGAGCCTGATTGCGATAAAGGGGTGCGCCCCAGCGAGGCCATCTTGGAATTCTGTGGGCAGCGCCCCAATGAGGAGAAGCGAGTATATACATTACACAAGTGTAAAAAGCTGCGAAATACGAGCAAAAGCACCAGGGGTGCAAACTGTCCAGTCAACTCCTTCAACATTAAAAAGTGGTGAAATGGAATATGGATGAGCGTAGTTCCTCGCGCAAACTTCCAATACTCCTGCGTGTCCCACCAAGTTTTACTCGTCACAAACGTTAGCACTGCCAGGAGCATGTTATACAGGCATAATGTGGAAGTTTCCCCATTCGGACGCAGCGCTCTGGACTATGAGGGAATATCTGCATCATGTGGCGCAGTGCGCTGCAGATTCTGGTTGTGATAAAAAGACGCAGTTCCTCCAAACTCCTCAAGTTCGATGCGCGGCCTACCGTGGGATTCTTGCCGCGAGTGAATCGAGGGGAGTATCAACACGTACGGCAGTGCATACAGCCGAGTTCTGCGTGTTACAAAACGTCAGCATGCTATACAGGAACAAGAGTTTATTGCGAAATCAGCGTTTTTGAGGTTCTGTAAGAAAAAAGATGTTAAAAATTGAAATATGAAATTTCGAAGTATGACGGTATATCATCACTAGTAGATTACAAAATATCTGCAAAGACATCATTTGGAATCCAAAATGGCTGACTTCATAATCCATTTTCCAGAACGTTTGAACTAGGGATACGAAATTTGGCATAAAGGTGTATTAACAAGAGTAGTTTAGGAATAATTTACATTTTTGAAAAAGTTGTTAACTTGGATCAAAATGGCCGCACAAAAACTTTTTCCACACCATTCGAGCTATAGAAACGAAATCTGGTATGAAGGTGTACCATCACAAGTAGGTAACGGCAATGTAAGAAAACTTTTTAAAAATCGCTTTCTTTAATTCAACATAGCCGCCCAAATACCATTTTCCAAACCACTGAAGCTAGAGAAACGAAATTTGGTATGAAGGTGTACCATCACGAAAATGTTTCAATAAATGGATCAAACCACCGCTATGAGCGTGCAGCCCCCGAGGCGATATGGAAAAAGGTCTGCACAGCATGGGGCGCTGTCCCCAGAAAGTCTGATAACAATAAAGGGGGCGTAGCCCTAAAAATTTGAAGTTGGGGCGCACACGGAATTCTGGGGCAGCACACCCAGCGAGGCGAACCCAGTAGATATATATATACACGTATAAAAAGCTGTGAAATCCGAGCAAAACACCAGATGATGTTCGAGCCTTTGGGTTAGTGGTGGTGGATTTTAGGGCCGCCAGCAGGAAGCAAATTTGCTGTATCATCACAAGTAGGTTACAATAAATATGGCAAAGCTTCCCTATGTTTCAATAAATATCTCATTCCCACGAGTGGTAGGTATGGGAAAAAATCTGCAACATGGAAACACAGTGTCCTGGAGAGTGGTTACGATAAAGGGGCGTAAGCACCCAAAAACTCGAAGTTGGGGGCACAGCCAACTACGGGGGGCGAGGACCTAAACGAGGCCGAGCGAGCGAGTATATATATTATACACGTACAAAAAGCTGTGAAATCCGAACTAAAACACCAGAGGTGCAAAAAGTGGAGCCAAGTTCTTTAGCCCTAAAAAGGTGTGAAATGGGAGACGGAAGAGCCAAGTTCCTCGGTGACAGCATGTAACAGGAACAAAGGAACTTGGCGCGAGGTTTCAAGGTTCATGATCCTCAAGCTATAAGGGTGGTGGGGATCCTAAAACCCACTACGTCCACCGCCACCAACCCTAAGGCTGTTACTAGCTCGCGCCAATTTCCTTTGTTCCTGTTACATGCTGTCACCAAGGAACTTGGCTTATCCGTCTCCCATTTCACACCTTTTTAGGGCTAAAGAACTTGGCTCCACTTTTTGCACCTCTGGTGTTTTTGTTCGGATTGTAAATTACTTTGAAGATCTTAACCATCGTCCACATATAACAATGCTTCAGAGTAAAAATGTAAAAGAACGTTTATAAATATAAAAAAAAATGGTCCCAAATTAGAGCCCTGAAGGACACCCGATGTTACATTATAAGCAGATGTCAACAAATTATTATATTTAACCATGAATTTTCTCTCAGTAATATATGACTGAAACCAAACAATTAGTTCACTCGAGAAACCAAAACTACGCAATTTACTTAGAAGTAAGCAATACGGAACCTTATCAAAAGCTTTTTAAAAATCCAAGTAAACTATATCCGCTTTCCCTCTCTGATGAACTCGAGGACCAACACTTGCTACCATAGATGCCAAGTTGGTAGTGGTTGAACATTATTTTTTTAAATAGGCCTAAATAGGTTTTATTGACATCGTTTTTAGAAATACTAAAGATATTCTCCAATCCTCAGGAAATTTTCTTACCACTATTCTCCAATTAAATAACGAAGTCAGCACTAGTGCAATTATTTCATTAATTTCTTTTATTACAAATATAGAAATTCCATCGAATTCCAGAGATTTTTTGTACGTAAAGATTCAAGGCATCAGTGACAGTAATTATTGAAAAAAATACATAGTTACAATTTGAACTTAAATTTAGATATTCTTCCATATTACCATTATTATTTCGTGAAGGTTGATAGATTGATTCAAAAACTTGGCCGAAATAACTTGCCAGTTCCTTTCTATCATTCAGAACTTCACCCCCATAATCCATCTGGATAAGTTGTTTTGTTAGTAAATTTACCAAGATATTTCTAGAATTTAGTCAGATCTTTTTTTTTAATTCATATTGGATTTTTTAGATATCTGCTTGTCATGCCTCAATAATAATTTAGATCTTCTACGCAAATTAGAAAATAGTATAATAATTTACATTTGGTAATTTGTTCTTTTGATATTGTTTGTGATATTTTACTTTTTTTCATGAAGCCATATTAGATTCTTTCTTCTCCACAGCTCAAGATGGACTCCTCAGATGGCAACCATCGATTTCTGAAGATTTTAATCATAAAACACTAGAATTATACGCCAAAATCGTAACTCTTGATGCAATAGTTCCAACGATTATCAAGAGGGTGGCTACCCGTGTACTAGAAATGGCTTATTCCGGCAGCCATATTGGATTTTCCCTCTGCATATCCAAAGATGGACTACCCAAGCGGCTACTATCATTTGATGACAATTTTGCTAATGAAACCTTACAATTAGACACCAACGCCATAACTCTATGTGTAAAAATTTCAAAGATATGGTCACTTATATACTAGAAATCGCATCTTCCAGCGGCCATATTGGATTCGCCTCTCCGCATAGTCTCAGACGAACTACCCAAACTGCGACCATTACATCTCCTAACACTTGCCTCTTAACCTATAGAGTGACATTATTCACAAATATTGTTTCATCAAACTTCACACGAAGGGGAGACATACCACAGAAACACTACATCTCGACCTGTGTAAAAAATGCTTAACAGCCGTATTAAAAATATGCTCATCTTCCCATGGGTGTCCCATAATAGAATTTTGCGCATGTCTTTAAGAGTAAAAGACCATTATTATCCGAAAGTTTAAAAAAAATCGAAGCATTTTCGACTTTCAAGGTCAAAGAGTCAAGGTTCAAGGTCAAAATTTTAATTTCATACGGAGGGTCAAGTGTTGCATATCAAATGAAAAGTCTGTTGATGACCTTCCCAATAACGGAAGAATCACATTTCTAATTTGGACAAAAGTTAAAAGCATTTGTAATAATCAATGTGACTCAACATTTCGAAAAATAAATCACGATTTGCGATGCTGTAAGTCCAGAAATAAAGGGTCATATAAACAGTCTCCGCGGTTTTTTGGTAAATTTTTGAACAAAAAATTTCTTTATTGAAAATCAATTTTAATCAAGTCCATATTGACCATTATTATCTATGACCTTTTGCCATTTTTCGAGTAGCTTCATAATTCCATCGGTGTAGAACTTCTTTGGTTTTTAGTCGAAAACTTGGCCAAGTGATTTTCAGCGGTGCTTCGGTCGACCAATTTTTTACCATCAAGAGAGTTTTGCAGAGACCGAAACAAATGG
>JAGDQP010006634.1:12263-29101 GCA_022664845.1 Lepisma saccharinum | reverse complement strand
CGAAAAATGGCAAAAGGTCATAGATAATAATGGTCAATATGGACTTGATTAAAATTGATTTTCAATAAAGAATTTTTTTGTTCAAAAATGTACCAAAAACCGCGGAGACTTTTTATTTGACCCCTTATATGACAGAGGACTACAATATTACATTTTTGGGTGTTTCTCATCAGGCCCTACTAATATACCAAACAAAGTAGGCAGCTGTAACAAAGAATGAGACAAGGCATGGTGCATGGTTATCTGTAGCTATGTTTAAGGAATAATCCAGGGCTGTCGATCTCACGCGGCTAATGGTAGAACAGTAGAAGATAATGTTTATAAATTATGTTAGAAATTAACATCAGAATACATATATTGAAATGCTCATGAATATACTACTAATATATATGTGTTATTATTAACGTTACGGGGAGTCTAACCAGGAATGCTTTCCAACTATAAAACGTATTTTAAAATTCTGACATGTGGGCAGTCCACTGCGAGATATGACTTCCGACAAAGTTATGGCTGCTGTTGGTCATAAATCTCCAAGTTATAGCTCAATAACATTATTTGGATCATGAAGTCGGACTATAGGAATATTGACGTATTTAATTACACATCTTCATATTCAATTGAGCAATCAGAGTGAAACTGGTACGACTTAATGTAGACTATCCGCTGTCACTGTCATCCATTGTCATACGTTATGCACTGTTGCCAACTTAGTATAAAATCATTATTTTTCAAATGGCACTACGTCATGTTATTACATGTTTTAAAAGAGCACATGAAACAAAAATAATACACTACGCACGACATACAGTATTGCAAACTTTGATAGAAAAAAGATGGAATAGTATGTCGACAGTCTATGCTCCACAGAATGCAAAATCTATTATACATTCGTGACGTAATCTCATTTAATTAATATGCTGCAAGTAGTATCGTATAGTATTACTCTGTTCATACAATAATTCTGAACGACCAAAGCAATGTTGCCAGGATATAAAACTAACTTCTATTTAAAAAAAATCTGTAGGTGGACCTACGTCTCCAAACTTACCCTGGATAATGTCATCATCTTGAATTATTGAAAATGGCGCATTCGAAACAGGAAGTTCGGAATGATGAGGAACAGATTAAGGACTATAGTCAGCAGCAGAGAACATACTTGATGATTGTATTTTATAGTTCGTTATGGCAAGAAGATATTTCGATTGTTTGTCGGCAAGAATTATTTGGAACTAGTATAGAACATGTTAAAGTGAAAATAATTAAAAGAGAAACGCATTGGGTTGTCAGATAAGTTTGTATTTGCGTTTCTGCCCATTTATTTTAATGTTTCTTCACCAGAAATATTAACAAATCATCCAATAATATATTTCACCCTCATTGTTCACGACTTCTTGCCAACGTTTCCTGAACTTGTCAATGCCTCGACTGTAGAAGAAATCAGTGAGTCTTGACTCGAAGAATTCATCGAGTCACATTGTCAGCGCCACGTCGTTGTTGAAAGAGACGCCTCGAAGACTATTGGAGAGAAAAAACGGACAATCTGACGGCACTAGATTAGAAGAATACGGTGAGTGTGGTACAGTTTCCTAACCGAGTTCTTGTATAACAGGTTTGGTTAGGTTAGCGGGATTGGTACTTACATATCGAGTTAGGTGATGGGTGACAGTATCATGAGAGAATTTCATCTGTTGGAACAATTGCCTAGTGGATTGGCGCGGATCCTCGTGAAAGACCTCATTCAATTGATCGTCGTTGAACTGAATATTTTAACCGGAATGCAGAGAGTACGTGAGGCTGAAAAAACCATATAACACTACTTTAAAATATTTTTCGTATTATTTCAAATTATGTTGGAAAGAAGCCGAACGAATTTATCTAACAATCCATTATCCCACATAGCAATTTTGACCTGACTCAAAAGATAATCAAACTTACTTTCTCAAGAGAAACAACTTCAGGCAAGCTTAGCAAATCAAGCCAAGAAGATTTAAACAAGGTTGAATAAGGTTAGTCGTAACAGCCAAGCCACTTATGTTGATCCAACAAGTTCGTTTAATGCTCATTTATTAAGCTCAACACAATATCAAGGTTGATAAGCTCAAAACAAGTGACTGACATCCTTGTTGCAAGCTGGCATGCTATCTGGAATATCATGTTAAAAGTATTATTAAAAATTATGTATTTCATCTATCGTTTGTGCTGTCTCACCTACCAGGATCACCAGCATTGGCATATAAAATTAAAAAAAAAATGTGTGCCCTCTACTACTATTCCAAACAACCTGTAAATATATCACGTATAGATAGATAGATACTCGTGTCCTGAGTTTATGTTTACACCTACACAAAGGTGCACACGAAATGATGTTCCTACTCCATCTGTCAATGTATGCCAAAGAGACCACGTTACCCCAAACTCTTCTGCAATTTTGCTAGGAAAGTTACTCAATTTATACTTCTATTACCCATAATAAAGTTTATTTTTCCATGCGATAAATAAAAAAAAAACTTAATTCCACGCGCTACACTACGATGCACAATTCCGTTGACCCCGATATGTCACTCTTCCCTTTAGTCTAATTCCCCTTCCTCTATTTCGGCCTTCACTTACACACCAATGAATCCTATTACAGATGGGGCACACGGTTTGCGTGCTGAGAAGTAATCAAAGACTGTCAGAGGACATTAATGACCACTTTAGCTCACAGATGGCGTGCACAGGAAAAAAATAATCTATTTCAAACTTTCAGAAATGATTTTTGAAATGGAAATAGAACACCCCATTGTGTTTTTTACACGCCTTATGAATTACTTTTTAACATATATTTGTTCCTCAACATTCCTGGTTATTGGACTTTCATGAGATCTTGAATAATATCGTGACACCAAAGCATTATTTACCAAATGAATAATGTTACTTAAAGAGATAATTCATGCAGACAAATTCAAGGGCTCCAACAATAAAAGGGCAAAATTACAATGGATGTCTGGAACAAAACAATAATATATACAATAGGCAGTTCACTTGTAAATATATATATTATATAATATAGACAATATCACCTGAAGTATAAACATCAAATAACGGTACTGAAGATAAAGAAGGCTGCTATACTATCTAACCTTTATTAATAATTACAAACTGTACAGGGCTACAATCAAGAAGTTCGAGGACCGTTCCCAGGGGGCAGCATCTCTGATGTGACGTGAGCAGCAGACAGGAGTATCTCGCGACAGTAAATAATCCCGAGACTAATAATCACGTTAATGTCACGTGTTCAACATCTAACTAGAGCGGGTCGCTTTAGGACAATCATCCATAGCGTGACATCTCTTAGCATTCTTATGAACTACGTGGAAGATAAAAGACTTGCTGGTAGCTCTCAGAAGTTTTTCTTATCTTCCTTTTTTATTAAATAACAACTTCTTTTTGAAATTTTGAACTTTTTATGACTATTGTCCATTATGAAATATATTTCTTTTTCGGATTTTACGACATGTTTATTTTATTTTGTAAAAGGTGTCCAATGTCTGCCATCACTTGAAATATAATCTTTCAGTCGAGTGTATCAAGAGACCATTAGATGAAAATCATTCCACAGTACTCAACATCTCCCAACTTATAAGGTTTGCCTAAAGTTCCTAAAACAGACGTTCCACTATGTCCAATAGCTATATTGGTTCTCCGAGTACTCTCTGGCTAAGTACTTGACGGGATTTCTACAGCTGTACACAGGGAGAACTATTCACCACGTGACTGATTCATATAAGTTCGTGCAGACACTTGAGGTTATCAAGTTGAGGATACTGATATACTGCTTAGCTTTGATGTTTGTTCGTTCTTTACAAGAGTGCCATTGAAGGACACTCTCGAGCTTCTGAGATAAAAGTTTACACCTAACATTTTATAATTATTTGAACATACTCTTACAACAACAAATTTCCTATATGACGGAGATTTTTTTACGAACAGACGAAAAAAGTGTTTATAAGTTCATCACAATTACCTGTAATAGTGAATTTTCATATGAAATATTTGGAACAAAAAGCATTGGAAACTGCTTTCCTTTAACCTACGTCTTGGTATAGACATGCAGATGATACGTTCACCGTATGGCAGTACGATGAGGAGAGATTAGAAGAATTTTTACATCTCAAGCGACATCCAGCCAAATACACAGTTAACGATGAAGACGCAAAAGTAGGTGAACTATATCATTCTTAGATATTCTTAATTACAAGGCTAGGACTGGGAGACTTGGGCATAAGGTTTATAGAAAGCCAACACACACAATTATATACTTAAATGCCAAATCGCATTACCGTTCCACACAAAAACAAGCAGTTATGTCTAGTTTGATTCATCGAGCTTTCAAGATCTCAGACAGGGAACGTTTGAAAGAAGAACTTTTTAAGAGACTTGTCCTAGGTAGAGGCCCTCCTAGTATGTATCATCTCCCAAAAGCAATTTCAGCAAATTTTTGCCTCGTGTAAACACTATACACCAACTGTGCAGAACAGTGCCGCGAGATTTCTAAAATGGAGATTCGTTCCAGACTTCATGAAAATTCCAATCCAGATACAAAAATTTCCTTTTAGCAACTCTCAGAAAGTTTGAGATGACTTGTCTTTTTTTTCCTTTTGCTGGGTTTGTCATTAGCTAGGGCTCGCTGGATACCTCGGTCCCCCACAAGGCGGGGTCTCGCGGCATTGTAATTAGGCCACTGCTCTTATATAGAATTCCAAGTATATACAAAGTAAACTGAAATTGTGGGACGTTATACAGTCACTTAAAAATGTAAATGGAGGTTGAAGTTATAAGAAATAATGGTTCTTTCAGGCAGGAGAATTATTTGACTGTACGCCTAATAGTTAGACAACCAACATGATAGCACAAATATGTACCAAAACATGACATGCCAGGATATTTCTCAATTTGGAGGAAGAAAGATTGAGTCCTTCGTATCATTTAGAGAACCACGAGATAGATAGGTATAAATTATATTCACATTAAGTTCTAAGATATAGGAATTAATTCAAAGTAAAGGCAAATAATAATATGTACATCATGCAGGAATTGTCATTTTGCATTTGAACAAAACTTGTCTTGTTCAAACTTCAAGCACACACACACACACAAAAACACAGAGGGGGAGGGAGGAAGAAAGAGAGCACCAACTAGAAAGCATGGAAGAAGGCGGGAGAAGAGCGAAAAAGATAGAAGAAAGGAAAGAAAGAGGTAAAGCAAAATAGTGAAAGACATGGAAGTAAATGAAATTTTAATGCTTCAGAATACACAGTCTGCGTCTTTCCCCTCTCCCTATCTTCCGTTTTTCTCCCTTTATGGGATAAATATCTTTCAGTAGCAATCGCGAACATCACTTACAAAGCTTAATTCCTTGAAGAAAATAATTCGAAATCCAGGCAGGGAACCGAACCCAGAACCTTGAGAATGAGCGTGTCACACGCTGACCTCTTAGCTACATAGACCATAACAAATGTGTTGTTAAATCAGCCATTAAACTCGCTACTGTTTGGGAGCTACGCCGTATACCCTCTGATTAATCTTACACATTAGCGTATACCTTCTGCTAAGATGCGTATACCATTTACTTTCGTTTTGTTTATTTATTTAATTAATTTCCCTGTTCTGGTGAGATTGTTACGGTCAAACACTTTTAGTTCCACTTGATCGGGAAAAAATGTTGATTAGATTTGTTTGATAACACGCGATGTAAATAGCAAAGATCACGTTTGAGATGGCAGCGATCAGTCCAGTTTAACTACTCATTATGCTTTTTCTGGGGCAACCGGTTCGTCAACGGAATAGAATGTACACGAAACACATTTTGGCTTTACTTTAGAATGTCAACCACATCCTTCAATAATTATAAGCCAATATAGGTTAGATTAGGTTATATTACAGTAGTTGCAAAGTTATTTAATTTTTTACTTAAAAGTCGTCTACAATTGAAGAGTACAGGGGAAAAACCTGATAAATCCAAAATTACACGTTTTCGGATTTTGGGGTCATTTAATAGTTTGTCTAGTGTAGTTTTAGATGTCCTCACTGGGGCTGGACAACAACCTTACAATTCCAGAGATATTTCAATATGTTAAAAACGCATACACGGGAAAAGACTTACAAATCCATGCAAAACAGGGGAATATTCTGACAAGTTTAAGGAATCTAGTGCAAAATTTATTGTATCTTTGATGTTTGGCTCGTATAGCTACAATGGCAACAACAGCCAATTGTTGTTGTTGTAACAGACTTTATTAGAATTAATTTGGTTGTTTTTAGTTTGCCCTTGGAATGAGTTTTGAATGGATTTCCACCTACTTGTGTCTAAATATGAACATAAAAGAGAGAAGAAGTTGTTCAAGAAGAAAATATCCCTTCGAAGAAGCTTACCAAGAAGATGAAAAAGTCTGGTCGTGTTTGTGATGCCACGAAACGTTTAAGACTACAATCACATGAAGCAGGAGACCCGTGTAAGTGGAGAATGATGATGATAGGTGTTCTACCCGAAGGCAGCTCCTGATCCGAAGGTCCCTGGGCAAGGTGAACCTATGGTGATTTGCTATTGCCTTCCATCGGATGAAGATTATGTTCTAACGACGGGACTTACAGTTTAACGTGGGATCTGAAGCATTTGTGCTCGCACAGAGAACCAAAACATATAACTCTTAATTATAAAACAACGAGTGTTACCACTCAACCACGTGTACCACTCATGTCAGTGGAGACTTGAAATAATAATAACTGTTTGTATTCTAATAGCAAAAGACCTTAAATCATGCATTACATCATGAATTTGTCAGATTCTTCATCTGTAAAATTTGTATTGAATAAGTGTATTGATGAATAAGTGTATTATAAAAAATAACTGTATTGTTATATCCCTTAAACAAACCTATACAACGTAAATAGTAATGTTTCTTATTATTATACGACACCATTTTAAATGAAAAGGAAGAAAATAACTTGAGAAAAAAGCAAAATTGGAAGTCTTGAAACTTTCAGTTTAATCTCCTCGACAAATAGAGAATATTGACTTATCAGGTTTTCCCCTTGCACTCTTCAATTTAGGGTTAGGTTAGATTAGGGCAGATTGTATTAGCACTTAAGGGGATATCTAAATTCCATCCTAGATTACATTATTTTCCAACTATATGGTGCCTTCATTCGTTTATCGCCCCAAATCGTGGTTACTTTGCGCAACAATAAGACAGAATAGCAATATTCTCATGCAATAAAACATATTATTTGTTCAAATTATAAAGAACTTAATTTTCTCATAAAAGATGGTACATACAATGTTTCGAACGGCACAATTTAGTGTTTGAAAAATCTTCTTGGCAGAGGTTGCAGTTGCGGCCAGGGTTTCTTATTCCTACCTGGTTCTTTATGCAATTTAACGCAGTGGATATAACAGACAGAGACTATTAACCATAGTATGAATAATACTGTACTTACACAAACATTAACAGCTAGATCACGTATGTCTTTTTCAATATATTGCATAATTTTTTGATCGCATCCGTCAGGGTGAACCAAATCCCATACAGTGACACCATTAATAACCTTATAACATGATTCCGGTGGTGCAGACGACGCTACATTGAGCCAGTCCTCATAATCGTCAATTCCACAGCACTTTTCAGCACACTGAAATGTATTCCAATGATCTCGAATATTATCATCGCTTCTACTATCCCGCATACTAGTTTGCAAGTTTTGTGCTAAAGTTTGCCCTGTAAGTGAGCCAGTATAGATTAGTACAGTAGAAGCAGCAATTCCAAGTACAAACACTAGAAATTGCAAGGCGTTATACAAATACAACATCCACGCTTTTCCTGTGCCCAAAGCGTAGAAACCCCAACTTGATATTAAGACCATGAGGCACCCTACAGTAATGGCGAAATTACAAGGTGTTCGGAAATAAGGTAATGTCTTCCACAGATAATCACCAGGAATCCGATGCTTGTATAAAGTGATAACTCCAGTTACGACAAACCCTAAACCATCACCGGCGAAAAGGATGTTTAAAGCAATGAAGAGTGTTGTCCACACTGCAGTCCTGGTATTCATGATTCATTTACTTAAAAGAAAAATTGTGAAGAGCTAGTTTCTTCCAGATCAATTATAATTTTTAGGTTGCTGGGGAACTAATTACTTCGATCAGTTGTTAAATTTTAAAACCAATATTTCTCTAAAATATTCTTCTTAAAATTTACTAAAATATAACATTTATGGTCATGTATTGAAGGAATTATTAAAGCTCCAAGTAAACTTATCAACTGTGTAGGATTTCTCAAGTCAAAAGAACTGAAGCAATAACCATAGATAAAGAATACTATACATAGTGCACTGCCATGTATTTGATATGGTTCCCGTTTCTCTGCCCTCTAGCGTTTGACAAGAGAAACTACGAAAGAATAAAGAAGCAAGGGTACCAAGCGCAATATCATCATTTTTAGGTAGATTTCGAAGAAAATATACCTATTGAGATCGGTACGATATGAAAATGTGTATATATATATATATATATATATATATATATATATATATATAATACACAGCCTTATTCAATCCACTAGTGGATGAGGCCTCTCCCGGAGGGAGGAGGTGGTCTACTGCTCCCACGCTGACCAGACGTGTTGGGAGAGGAGAGCCGAAGCCCTCAACTGTGATCGCTACCTCTTTATTCAGGTAGCTCCCCAATTGACCTCACGACGCTGGGTGGACGCCGCACAGGCAACACCATCTGGAGTGCTGAAATGGTCACCCATCCAAACACTGACCAGACCCAGAGCTGCTTGACTTCGGTGATCTTACGGGAATATATACATTTATATATATATTTATATATTAACACGCTAGCGGCCATAATTTTGAAGATATTTGAACCAAATTTTTATATGTTGTTTCTAGGCTTAATAGCTCGATTAAGTTCGTTAATGAGCAAAATCGGTCGCCATCTTGGATCCAAAATGACCGCCGAACCCATTGTTGTATAGAATACACAGCCTAAACCGCTGGGGCTATTGAAATCAAATTTGGCATAAAGGTACAACATCACTTTTTGAATATGAAAATGTTACCTAATGAGTTCAAAGAAGCCATCTTGGATCCAAAATGGCGGACCTAAAAATCCATTTTCCACACCGTTTGAGCTAGAGATACGAAATTTGGCATAAAGGTACATTATGACGAGTAGCTTAGGGAAATATCACAACATTTGGGAAAAGTCGCCATCTTGGATCCAAAATGACCGCCCAAAATCCCATTTTGCACACCGTTTGAGCTGGATAAATGAAATTTTACTTGAAGATGTACTATCACAAGTAGGTCACGACAAAATAAGAAAACTTTCAAAAGTCGTCAACTTGGATCCAAAATGGCCGCCCCCAAAACCCAATTTCCAAATCATTGAAGGTAGAGAAACGAAATTTTCAATGAAGGTGTATGACCAAGAGTAGGTTACAATAAATGGGGCAAATCTTCCCTTTGGGGGCGCAGCCAACCGTGGGAGGGTGAAGATGTACTCCGTGGTGGTGTAGTGCTGCAGGGAGATTTTGGTTAAGATAAAGGAGGCTCATCCTCTCAAAAGCACTGAAGTTGGGGGGCGAGCCCCGGCTCCCAGCGAAACTTCGAAATCTACCTCAGCCTGTAGGCCTACCGAAAGGGATTTTTAATATTACACGCAGAACCGTCTTAAGGTTCAATCCAAGTAGAGATTCCCGCCTTTTTCGTTTTACGTCCAATATTCAAATTTCAGTAGAGGAATACAGAAATTAACTTTCACGGACTAAAGTTCGTTCCGTCCTTCAATAATGAGTACAATTACTTATAATTAAATGCTACTAGTAACTTCAGGATTGTGTCCTCCAGTTACTACTAGTTTATTATTAATATTTATTTTTAATATTGTATTATTAAGATTAAAACAATAAGTTTACTATTAATATTTTTTTAAAACTAATTGTACTCATTATTGAAGGACGAAACGAACTTTGTTCCGTGAAAGTTAATTTCTGTTTTCCTCTACTGAAATTTGAATAAGGACGTAAAACGAAAAAGGCCGGGAAACTCACTTGGACTGAGCCTTAAGAGCGCATCTCTCTGTTGCCGTTTTCGATACTTAGAAAGGTATACAGAAAATTTAACTTACCGTTAGTCCTCAAAGTATCTTTTGCCAACGTTCGTGCAGCTGCGCAATGGGCTGATTGTAAAACTGCGGGATCTTGGACGCAAAGAAAACCGTAATTTCCTGCCGAAAGTCTGCATCATTGGCGAAAGATTTCCCATGAAGGGGTGATAGAAGAGGTGATAATCTACTGGCGGCTCAAGGTACAGAGAGTACGGTGGATGGCACACTGTATCTCATTCCTGTAGCTGTGGGGTGTCCCTAGCCACGCGTCCCATATTCCGCCTGGCATTGTCGACAAGGAACGGTACACCCTTTCGATTCACCAATGCTGGTTCCTTCTGCTGTAATGCCTGTTGCACACGTTCCAACTGCTGCGAGTAGAGATAAATCATATTTGGAAAGTCTCTGGGTCCTATTTTTAATAAAAGTCAGCGAACCTATGCTGCATGGAGAAACAAATGAAGGAGAAAGGAGATATTTGCGCTGTACTCATTCAAGTGTCGTCTGCCCTGAAGGCTAACATCATCTGGCGCGTTGATTCAAAAATTGTCCTCTACGGTCGATCACAGCACTTTCCGCTGCTGCCTGCCCGATTTGGTTGTTTCGAGTGGACGAATTCTTGACTCAAACGTCTGCTACTCGCTCCCCTGGAGTGTTGGTCTAGTGTCACGCGATAGGAGTAGATTCGCAACCAAGCTGTGCATAATGTGCTCTCAGACATTTTAAGAAATTGTGCTGGCTCTACAGATCGGCAGTGATGGTTTTTCCTGGTGTTAGCAGCTACTAACAGCTTGGTGACTAGTCCACTACATACAAAGCATGATCTTACGAGGGTATAGTTGTGCTGTGAGGTTCAGGATCCCGCGGTGATAACCGTATGAGGGTCTCATACAGGACCAACTTTTCGTCACTGGTGAGCAGTCAAACTAATATGGGTGTGGTGCGGCGCCACAAAAACAACGGTAAACATTTTGTCTATGTTGGCTTCAGACAGTGTGTAGGGTACTCATTTGCTCAACTTATACGCCTTCCCTATGCGTTGAAATTGAAATCTGACTGTTTCATCAGAAAGTTGGAAGCGTTCGGCAAACTCACCACACATTTGGCTGCTGTCCTGCTTTATGGCCGCCTTCACGGTCTCATCATCCCGTGGACTCCTACTGCGAGATTCATCACACAGGAACAAATTTCTACATCGGAATTTCTCGAACAAATGATGGGTTCATTCACATCATTATCAAAAAAGCGTGACGTATTCGCCGACTTGATTCGAATGTTGACAATACCACCGTAAAGTCATGAAGCAGACAACCCAGAAATAGTTGTATCGACACCTTTATTTGTCTTCGCCCTTACTTGTAGTATGGCTGCTTTGAGTGTGCAATGGTATCATGTCTTTCCATATGACGTAAGAAACGGCATCTTTTTTTCGTTACATTATACCGTATGTGGTTATGGTATCGTTGGATACGTGTAGGCGAGACGAGGTAAAAGTTTCAAATATCATGTCTGTCCATCTATAAATTCGACAGAGAAACTACTAGGTCTACTAAGATGGTTAAGGTGTCGTTCAGAAGATATCGGCGTAACGTTTCCAATGGCATATAGCACATAGTGGATCCACATTGGACGCTCGCTGCTGAAATCTGAAAGTAACACATGTGCACAGTCCCCCACCTGGGCTCCACCTAACTTGTTTGTACAATGTATGATTATACTAAGGAACATTCACTTATTAATACACTTTTGACACCTAAACCTGTTTTTACAACGCAACGCCATTTCCCATAAAGATTGTCGCGGGAGAGTTGTGCTGTTAAAGCAGTCCTTTGTGTACAAATAAAGCCAAGTATTGGACGCACAGCTCACCTTTGTGCTTTTCATTTTTCTAAAAATTATGTAGGAGCAATTATAATCTTATAATAATAATCGTAAACTGTTAGCCGTCGTGCGAATATGACAATCTGCAAAACAAGTAGTTTAAAATCAAAGTTTAATAGTAAGAAGTGTGATATTTGATAAATTATCACGGCGTAGATGTTCCTAAAAAATTTCCATTTAAGGCATTATAATACGTTTTTCTTTCATACGTTTGCTTAATTATTATTACACTCGTAGGATAATTAAAACGTACTATTATCGTTTATATCTGTAGTAAAAATAAAAAAAACTTGGAAATGCTTGTGATGCAGAGAAACTTAATTATTAGAGTATTTTGAGGGAAGGACTTCAGACACTCCTCAGATAACATAATGGCAAACTTGACTTTCGGGAAAAAAATATGAATTGTCCAGCCAAGGCTACTGTAAAATATTGGATGTTATCTGAAACTTTCTTATAAATCTGAGGGAACCTGTAGTTCGACGGTAAACGATTAGGAGGCTGCAGTCTCTATACTTCCTAGAATCTGTTAGACTAGCCAAACTAGTTCATCTGCATTTTCTTTATAATTTTAGAGAATCAGTTTTGACAGCATTGTTCCAAATGAAATTGTTTCTCACTCGGGGGAGTATCTAAAGTTACTCCACATCAGGAGATGAGTTATCTTAATTCTAAAAATCTTTGTGTGCTTATGAACTTGGGAGGTAATTGCAAAATGAGTAGAGCAGCTGTTTATTATTAATGCCATTAACGATGAGAGAAATCGTTACCTATGTCGACTCCAGAAGCCAAGGGGTGTAAGTGCATTTTTGAATTTAAGAAAAGGTTGGAGATAATCTTTTGTATATACGCCGAAATATGTGACACAAAATTGTCATATTTTTCTACAAATAAATCTTAATGTGTTCATGTACAAAACATGGCAATTTTTGTGTGATATACTGTATATTTCAGCTACAACTTATTTATTCCAAAATGCACTGCAGTTATACCCTTTGGCTTCTAGAGTCATCATATATTAGTTTGTTCATACTGTTGCTTATCCATACTACTGTTCACAACCAAGTTCTCGATGAAAGCATTTTGATTCAAACTCAAGTGTACCAAGTTGCTCAACTAGATTAACAAATACTCAAATTTTAGTGGGAATGTATCTCATCAGCAAGTACCAAAGAACAAGCGAGTAGATTTTGTTAATTAAAAGTTGCCTTTTCAGATGTTGAAGTTTACAATTGCAGTTAATTTAATCTACCGAAGTTAACTATCGGTTATATAATACGTGTCAAGAAACCAAAATAAAATAATACACAACTAATTAAAGTATATGACCGTATCCTTTTATTGGTTTTATGTGCAATGTGATGATCTTTCTTGCAAAATCTATCAATAGAAATGCCCTACTGTTCGTCAGTTTGCAATTTACCTTTAGATTATTCGTTACACAAATATCTGTCAATAATTAAAGGTAACAGGAACATGTAAATTTTCTACACGGTTCACAGAGCTATGATATGCTTCAATTAAATACAGAATAAGATTTGAGTAAACAAAATATGTAAACAATGAATAAACAACATATTTCTTGTATTTGATGTCTGTCCTGCATTAAGGCCGCTTTAGACGACAGCATTTATGCTACGATGAATCGTACGATTAGCAGTAGTGCCATAGTATGAAAGTACGAATGCTACAATAGGGCAAGATGCTATGGTATAAATCCACAACTTTTTTTCTTTTTACGCTGGCACACTGCTTTCGCTAAGATTCGTCGTACGAGAAATTGTATCGTCTAAAGCGGCCTTTAGACGTAAACATACAAGCTATAGTCTTTTTCCATTTCTTGAGTAATTCTTTGACCATTTAAACATCATGGTCACCTATTTTAACAGCTTTCAGTTAGTTTCCATAATACTGAATGCCTTCCAATTTACCTAATACAGCATCGTAATGCAAATGTGCACTAATAAACATTTCATCCCAACATACGGAATAATATTTATATATTTGAAGACCACAGGAAAAGAACGTGCTTTGTCCATTTTATTGATTTTACAGGAGAGCGTTTTATCATTTCATAATAAACATTATGTAAAACTGATAACCAAATAAAGATTTTCTAGCAATAGATTCTCTTGGATAATAATTTGTTCCTTCAAAGAGTAGATGGAACTTCCATCTCAATATAGCAAAAAATTGATAAAGTACTTGCTTTTCCTGTGGCCTTAATGTGTTTTACTGGTGGAAGTATAAGAATTTAATCAAATGTTGGTTAATACCAGGAGTAAAAGAGAATTGCTACAACAAAGAAAAATGTTATTCCAGAAGAAAGAGCAAATATTTAAGACAAAAATCTATAATCATTTCCACTTGTCTTATAAAGTATCAGAGGGAGTAATTTACACTGAAAGTCTAATTTCTCCCAAGAAGATTCTTCTAATATCTAACCTGACTTTGAAAAATTTAATTTGTTTCAATTCCACATTAGTTTCTTCCTCTTTTTTTTTTTAAAAAAAAAGTAACTTTTCTGCTAGATTCAATTTCTTCTTAAGTGTAAGGCGACGTTTAGCTAGACTGCGTGTCTCCATTTTTTTCACAGGTAATTGTAATGCTCGTTCTTTATGTGATAGCCCGTTCAGTTTATGAATATTGTGCGAATTTACTACTTGTTTCGACATATTAGTGCCTAGGAAAGAAACAATATAATATTTATATTGTACTTCTATGAGCTCAACCTAATTTCTTACACCCCTTTAAATAGAAGAAATGCGACCTCATCCACCTACCAGATGCCAGATCTTTGCTTTTATTGCATTATAGGGGGGCAACAGTCCCAAACAAAACAATGAGATCCTAAATGTGAAAGTCTGAGTGGGAAAGAGAGAGACAAAGGTGAGAGACAAATCAAGCAAGCAAGAAGACTCTCATATTTGTGTTCTAGTTGAGTGCGTCTTTTTGTGCTATGTCAGCAATATCTATATTCCATTGCAGCAGGCATATCTTATTCTTGGGGTAAAGGTTCTAAAAGCATGGATTTGAAACTATCACTCATTTACACAATAGAAGGATTTTTTCTTTCTTTTTGTTGGTAATATAGCCTTCTGCCTACTTCAAAAAGATGATTCAAAAGCATACAATATAAAGAAACCTTTATATGAAACGTGTTGTGTTAGTTTTGAAGGATTAAATCGAAGAAGAAATAAATACAAGTAAGTTACAGAATTAAAAAATTTAAATTTAAGAATCTTTGAAATATAAGTTATAACGTTCTATTATGGGATTATTTTTAGCGATATATATTGTATCAGTGCAAAAAAAGATATATATATATATCAAAGTATCGAATTCATTAGTACCGAAACCACCTCCTTTGAAATAATTTTCTTTTGAATACGTAAGAAGCTTTGTACGAAGCATCAGTAGCTCACCTGGTAGAGAGTTGGTTTCAGATTCGGTGAGACTTGAATTTAATATCATTCGGACAGGATTAGTAGTGCATTTTTTCATTATCACCAGGAAAATACCGTACTGGAACTTTCAAGCTAGGCCCTGGCTGACTCTTTCTCGCATCCTATTCGATATCAGCCATGGATGACTAAAAGCCACAAATGAAATTCAAATTTTCAAGAAGCTTTGACTCTGAGACGTAAGTTAGAAGGTTCTACTATGGGGTTATTTTCAGAGAAAGATACCAGTGCCAGAAAAACTAATCAAAGAATTGAAAAATTATCGAACTCATTAGTTGAGGTATCGATCGATACCCATACTTTGTAAGTATCGGTGGTATCGAGGTCTCGAAAGTATCGATAACCCATTTCTACTTGAAAGTTAACTCACTGAAACATTCACAAAACATTTTTTATGATGTGATAATTTGGGGTCCAAGATTCAACCTGTCCTCGGCCCCAGAATATAATGGTGCAAATTTCCGTGTCCAACTTTCCACAATCCCGTACAGTTGGAAAACTCTCGCTTGTTCCTAGGTAAAGACGACTTACTGTGAAGATACCTTAGAAATTGTAGACTTTTTTTTTGTTAAGAGTTTCTTCTTTCTACGGCCTCAAACTTCGAATAATACATTGTAATGAATAGATTTCAACTCCATGTGATGCCTATACCTGACAGTGAAACGTTAAGGCTGAACACAGTTGAGAAATGCAGAATTAATGAATATATTCTGAACTTTCACTACTTTCAGCGATTGAGAGGTTGACATGAATATAAAACTCCTTAAATAACTATCAGGGTTCCTACAGGTTTTTTGCCCTCCAGAATTCCTTGACTTTTCGACAGATCTATAGAATATGTTAGGAACACTCACAGTTGGGACCGTTTTTTAAAATTGGTTGGTAACAATAACAACGGCGACGCCTTCAGCGCACGGAGTACGAGTACCTCTTTTACCTGTCCCAGTACCTAAATGCCAAATCTGGTGCGTATAGATCCAATGGTATGGAAGTAATTTTAAAATATTATAATTTTGAATTGGATGGAAGGATTGACAACTTCGGCGCCCGTATCGCACGGACTATCCTCAGTACACGAAATTCGAAGTTTGGTGCGCATACAGAAAAAGGTGTGGAAACAATTTGAAATATATCTGGTGTAGTAAAAAGTAATCCATTATTTTTGCATGACATTGAAGGCTTGACTTACCATAGTTAGAATGATCCGATTTAGGTCACATATGCGCCGTTTTGTTCGATAACGTGTTGCCATTTGGAAGGTAATATCATGATGCCTCTCTCATAGAAGCCCTTGTCCCTATTGGCAAAAAATTGAGACAGTCGATTTTCACAAGCCT
>JAGDQP010006633.1:0-71177 GCA_022664845.1 Lepisma saccharinum | reverse complement strand
ACACAGCTGGAGTTGTTGCAGCGTGGTTTGAGGAACATCGGGATGAAGTTCAACACCTCCCCTGGCCCGCCAATCCCCAGATCTCAACATAATTGAACATCTGTGGTCCATCTTGGAAACACGACTCCGGCGACAATTTCCACTTCCATCCTCTCTCACAGAACTGGCCGATGCCCTGCACGAGGAATGGTGTAATATTCCACTTGCTACCATTCACGACCTCTATACCTCCATCCCACGTCGCATCAAGGCTGTTCTGAAGGCGAAAGGTGGCCCGACACCATATTAACCTGGTAAGTTGCACTTTCGTTCAGGTGTTTCCACTATTCTGATAAGCATCTGTATATCGTAATAAGAGTCACTCAGTTGCCTATCGAGCCAAGTCCATCGAAAGTGATGGCCGTGTTGGCAATCTCAATACTTGATATGTGTAAATATAGATAAACATATTATGAGAAAGAAAGAATACAGTGTTAGATTGATATGTTCAAAATGTTTATTAATGTCGTATGTTATTCAAAGTTCCCGATGCCCATTATGTGCAATTATTCGAAGTTATGAAATTTCTGAGCAATCATTTTCTGCGAATCTCAATGTACCTAGAATGTAGGTTTGGTCATGCCCTCTCCCATCCCTTTCCGCGGTACATCAGCTCATCGAGGAATGTTATTTACATTCTATCATCCGATTTCAATAATTCATTCTCACTTCATTGTATATAGGCTATTATTGAAGTAGTTTCAAATTTCACATTTGGGTAAAGAATGTACAAGTTTTAGGGAATGTAGAATGTAATCAATTTTAAAAATTGGGTTAAGTGTTATTTAATTTCGTTCAGTCAAGTCGGAGATAGCTGCTGAAGAGATGATCTGAGAGACTCGAGAGATCACGACAAAATTCCTTGTCACATTCACTGAAGATAAAATTGTTATTTGAGCATCGTAATATCAATGTGTATGTGTGTGTATTAGCGACAGAGACAGCGAAGGGGAGGGAGAGGAGAAGAACGACAAAAAAGGAGGGAGAGATGAAAGGAAGAAAAATGAAGAAAGAGAGAAAAGGGGGAAAGAAATAAAAGTATAGGCAAGGAATATAGAAGAAAAGGAATATAGACTAAAGAAGGAAATGAAGGAAAAGAAAGAAAGAGAAGTAAGGGAAACAAGGAACGAAGATGGAAAGAATAAGGAAAAAGATAGAAAGAAGGAACAAAAGGAAGAGGAGGAAAAAGAAAGAAAGAACGGGAAGGGATGAAGGAAGATAGAAGAGAGGGAGTAAAATCAAAAGAAAGACGAAATAAAAAGTAAAAAGGAAGAAATGAATAAAAAAGAAAAATGGGAAGGGAAGTAAGACATAAAGATGAAGATAACAAAATAAGAAAGAGAGAAAAGGAGGGAATAAATAAAGGAAAAGAAAAACAATAAAGGTACAAAGAAGGAAGGATGGCAGTAGGAAAGAACAAAGAATTAGGAAAGAAAGAGAAGAAAGAAAAACAAGAAATGAAGAAGGAATGGAGGAAAGAAGAATGGAATAAAGACATAGAAAGAAGAAGCGAAAGAAAGAAAAAAAGAATGGGAGCAAGAAGGGAATGAACAAAGAAAGAAAGGAAAACGAAAGGAAGGAAGAATGAAGAGAGCGAGTACAAACAAAAGAAAGATGGAATCAAGAAAGAAAGAACAATAGGAAGGAAATGAATAAAGAAGAAAAACTGAGGAGAAAAGGAAGAAAGAAAGAAGAAAAGTAGGGAACACATAAAGAAAAAGGAAGGTATAAGGAAGGAAAAGAAGAAAGATAGATAAGAGAAAAGCCATAAACACAAAAGAAAGACGGAAAGGAAGAAACGTTAACAAAGAGAAGTTAGGAAAACAAGAAAGAATACAATAAAGAAGAAATAAATGAAGAAAAAGTTAAAAAGAAGGATCGAACAGAAGGGCAGGGAGGAAAAGGATGAGAGCAAGGAGGGAATGAGCAAAGAAAGAAAAGAGGAAAAGAAAGTGGGGAAAAGGTAAGGAAGGAATAACAAGATGGGTACATAAAAGAAAGAAAAAAGGAAGATGGAAGAAAGGGAGTAATCGCAAAAGAAGGAAAAGAGAAAAGAAACGAAGGAATGATGAATAAGGAAAAGAAAGTAAAGAAGAAAATACAGAAGAAAGAAAAATAAGAAAAAAAGAGGAATAAATAAAAAAATTATAGTTCTAATTCTCAAAGGAAATGAAACAAAGGAATGAAAATAATTCTTTTAAATTCCTTTGATCAATGCGGAAATGACCATTTCAAGCTAGACAAAAAAAAACGAGGGAAACAATTTCCACTTCCCAGGAACGAAGACAAATAAGAAAATAATTTGAGTTTTAAGAAAGCATCTCCAAAGGAACATAGTCAACTTGAAACCGGAAGCAGTCATCTTTGACGTTAAATTGCAGTTTCTTTGTGCAAAATTGACATTCAGAATAAAGAGAGAAAAGCTGAAATTTCATTCTGCTAGCTGATTCAGAAAAAAAAAATGGAATCTTTACATCTGTAGTTGCAAAAATACACTTTATCCGTTTTTTGATTAATTAGAACATTTATGTCACTTGAGAATGTTAATTACAAAGTTCAGAACCTTTTCTAGTTTCACTTAGAACCATAATGGATAGAGAGTAGGCATGCTACCAAGACCGAGATCGAGACTAAGGTTCAGGAATCGAGACGAGACCGAGACACTATGCATCGAGACTTACTCGAGACGAGTCCAAGACCGAAATTTCTCCCTGTAGAATCGAAATGAGACGGAGACTTGCCTCTCGAGGCGCTCGTCTCGATCGGGACTATAAGCTTTATTTTCATGAATATCGATAATATTAATTTAATGCTTTTGTTGATGTTGTTTCATACTATAAGTCTTGTAAAAATTAGTTTTATTCCGATAAATTTTATTTAACATCTTATATTGTAGTTAAAAATATGACTGCAAAACTATTTTCTGTAGGCTTTCAATAAAAGTGTTGAATATTGATTCGGGGACGGATAAATGAAGATATTTATTCTCTTCTGTGAATTTTCATCCCCATGCTTTCTCTCTGCTGATGGATAGTCTTTTACTTCTGCTGACACTCTCCTATTTATATCAACCTCTGCTAGCCTGATCCCGAAAAGACTGTAAAGCATACGTCAAGAAGTCAGACTATCTACATTGTATTATAGATCTTACACCATTTAACTTATTATATTTTTAGAAAATGGAAAGATTTTTGTAATACGAACTGGTACCTTAGAAAGATGGAGACAATCTAATGTTCTTTATATATATATATATATAGAAATTTCTTAGCATTCTGCACAACCTATCACGTAAATATACCTGTATGTTCGATAAAAGCAGTACTGTTTTTTATAAAAATCAAGTGCGGCCGAGCGGGCGTCAAATTTGCATTATCTATATGTCGTTAGTGAAGTTTCGCCGAGACCTCTCGAACGACAACTCAACCACCTTCGTAGTCCTTGTAGTTCTTCAGTCGAAAGTTGTCGACAGACGGATATAGAAGGATTATAAGGTTTTACATAGTATGCCTTAGTCACAGTAAACTTTATTCGTTTTTTTTTTTTTTTTACCTATTAAGCTATGCTTTGCTAGGGTTTTTAGAACGACATTTTAATCTGATGACACTCTTATTTGAAATACCAATGTGCTTATTTCAGTTTATAAGATGCGCAATACTCAATTTGCAAGTAGCGTCTACCGGGAACACACTTCACTCCTTTCTTTTTTGCTTTAATATGTAGACATGCAGCTGTAATCCATACCTATGAACATGTGAATTGGTTCTTTTAATTAGTCAAGAGCATTATTGTAAACTAACTGATTCGTGTGGCTGTGGAGTTTGATAAATGCTATTTTCAATTTCTCTGTATTTGATTATTTATTTGTAAAAAAGTTCAAAATAAGTAACATTTTCGTGACTGTTAAAAATTTTGTTAACGTTTCTAGAAATTCTACGGGAAGTTTCGCAGAATTTTTAGTATTTCATATTGTTTCACTGTAATGGAGGAAAACTCAGAGACTTTTAGTATGATTAACTAGATATTTTTCGTTTTCAGTTCTGCACATGCGCAGAATGAGAAAATTGTTTCTTATCGTACCTGTGCATGCAATGTTGATCAAGTGTTTGCTACCGCCATTTTGTCTGTTCTTATTTTGGTAGAAATGTGAAATACTTTGGGTTTATGGGAATTCCGAACTCTAATTGACAATTACATAAATGATTAAAATGTGGCGTAAGTCATGGGATCAACTTAGTTTATATCTTCGGGACTCAGCCAACATAATTCTAACATTTTATACTGTTTTGTTTTAACTGGAAATTTAGAGTAGTCAGTACGACACTGGACTTTTTACTAAAGAACCCGTATTCAATTTTTTTTTTTCTCCCAGAATTCCTGAGAACTGTATGATGCCTTTTGTTAGCAAAATTACTAAATATTCCCAGGTAACTATGGTTCAGTAATGTTTCGGAATATCTTTAATAGTGTACGTTCATTTATTTCTATAAATCTGGTAGAAAATTTTGACTAAAATATAGACTAAATGTAATACTAGAACTTAAATGTTACTTATGCTAATCTCGCAATTTGTGGTAGAACATTTATCCGTTCCCATAATAGAAATATTTTCATCCGCCTCATTTATTAGTATTCTGTATTTGCTAACTAAAGCTTCTTTATTACTTTAAAATCGTAACGTTTTTCTCTCTATTTCGGAATATTATTTCTAACAAAAGCACCAAATTAATACTGTAACAAAGTATGTTAATAACATATTAATATTCTTGTTCTTGTATTGAGATCAGAAAGTCTGCGTACCCATTTCAAATAAGTCAATGGACCGCAACTTTTTAAAGTCTATCGTCTTTCGAGACTCTCGACACGAGATCAAGACAAGACCGAGACTAACGTGCCGAGACTCGAGACCGAGACGAGACTGAGGTTTACAATCGAGACCGAAAGCAAGACCAGGAACAAGACCGGAATTTTCAGATCGAGAAGAGACCGAGACCAAAACCAAGACTGTCCTAAAATATACGAGACGAGAACGATACTAATGCCAGTCTCGTCTCATCTCGTTTCGTCTCAATACCATTCCTAATGGAGAGTATCAGAAAATTAGCTTATATCTCCTGTTTTGCACTCTTGTTATTACAGCAATCATTACTTAACGATTTAATTCAGGCAATTCCTAGGCATTGTGCTGTCGTATGAAAGTGTTCTGGGTATAACCTCAAGTTGTATTAATACGAGGGCAGTTCGGAAAGTAGCCTCCGCTGAGATGTAAAGAGATAAACCAAAGTAACACTGTAAAGGAGCTATATAATATACATATCAAATAAAAACCTCTTTGGAATAAAGATTGTCTCTATATCGAGACGGTCCTCTATTTATCACAAATGTTGCTGCTGTGCGTTCTCCTTGCGACACAGAGCCTATTATTCTTTCTGCCTCCAGCTAACTTTATCTTCAGGTTGTAAAGGATTCTTTGATGAATGTTTATAGTAGTTACCAAATGATACGGGAAGCTTACGTGCCCCAAAGCTGCTACACACAGTGGGACGACTCATCATACCACCTATTCCCGTAGAGCCAAACTATTATAAAATGCTGCGGTGCTTTTCAGCGGACCTCGGCACTTATAATAGCGTCTCCCTAACTCCTAGTTAAGCGCAAAATAAAAATCAATTAATAATCAAGAGGTTTATTAAAACATCACATTTTCCTCTGTATGAGAAAACCCGACATGGCCTTTTACATACTTGTGGCCAATAACTCAAAACAATTTAACATAGTCACAATTAAATACGCAGCACACATCTTTACATCTAACTGTAATAATTCAAAAATTAATTCATCATATTCCTGTGTCCTAAATTTATATATCAAACAACAAACTCATATGTAATTCTTTAAATAGCCCGCCGTTAAAACTCAATGAACTTTAGCGGTGATATCTGTTGAGTAACTTCGAAACTGGTTTAAATAATTCAAATATAACAAAAACTTGCAAAATGCATAAAATCATCAATAAATACTTTTAAACAATTCCCAAAGCATTTTAAACCATAATATAAACATAATTCATAAAATACTTCAAATTGTATTAATTTTCTTTAGTTTTGATTCAAACTAACCTAATCCGTCCAACACTTAATAGGGACATGTTAACACAAGAATGTCAAGATAAACACATGTTACGTTGATACCTCTGCTACTTCTTAACGAAGTTTCATGCGCACTTAATATGTATTGGTCTAATTGGAGTACCAATTTTTGTATTCCCTACTCAAAGAAAGTTCCCGCCTGAATGGTAACCCTCATCATGACATGAGTTCGTTCTTCTCGAAACCTTCGAGATCTTTTCTGTACAGAACAGACTCTCATGAACTCATTTCCGTATATAGGACACACTCTCCAATGATTTTCGGCCGCGTCCAGTCCATAACCTTGAAGGAATCAAATGAGAGAGTGAACCTCCATCTCACTGGTCATGTTAAATGTTGAAGAGCTGATCGCGGTAACCGCGGAAGTCGGGGTATTACTGTACTTGAATAGAACTTTGTGTTTTACATCTCCATGCTGTAATATTCGCAGCTTAGTTGGATAAAACAATAAATTGTCAGTGACATTACTCCGAGCTAAATCCCAGCTCCTGCAGTTTTTCTTTTTTAACTTTTTCCAGGTTACCTTAACCGTTTATCGATACACGATATAACATAATTATACCAAAAAAAAAACGTGTAGAAAAGAATGTGTAGCAACACTGACTAAAACTTCGTTTTATAACTTAAAAGAAACACATTCTTTAAAGCGTACCCTTGAAATCAATGTGTCTTATACCTAAAAATGTTTTGATATGTTTGAAATTCAGTCGATTGTTCCCGTAATTAACGGTAACTGCTGTAATCGATATTTAATTAAATTTTGAAGCGGAGTGTATCATCTTTCAAAGGCTCTCTGTTGAGTGTAACTTTTATTAGATTCCCTTTGACTAGGGTTAAAAGGTCTTGGTTGCAAAGGATTTTTTCCCCTTTATTTTTTTCATCTCGCTCTTTCACACCAATCAAACTGTTCAGGATCAAAATCTTCTAACAAATTGATTGGAACTTGTACATTCTCTCTTCTTCTCTGATGCGTGTTTTCTTTTTTTTCTGTGCGATCATCTTGGAGCATCCTTTCCCAACCAGCGGTAACCGTACCACTGGGGGAACATATAGGGCTGTTCAGCTGTACGTAAAAAATAGTTAGTAATGGCGGAAATAGAAGTAAAGTGAAACTTTCAAATTTGATATTACTTTTTAAAAAAAGCGGGTCCAATATTGAGAAATAGTGTCATGTCAACAAAAATATAAGGGTTTATGAGGTCGCTGATTTCAAATTTGATCCGTAGAGAAAATATTGAGATTAAACAAAAAGGGGCAAGAATGTGTATTTTTTTCCCTTGTAAATTAATAATGAATGATTCCAAAGCCGGGAAAATTAATTCCAAAGCTGGATCTCGTACGAATTTAGACTTAAGCATAATTAATTGTTTAAAATCAAAACTTTTAACACTAATTTAATTGATTAAATCATTTCATAACAATCATTTTTTTTTACATACTACAAATTTACTTACTTTCATTAGCTGTTTCCATAACAAGAAGAGTAACACATACATAAAGATACAAAAGTTTAGGGCTAACAAATGTGAAGCTAATTGTAGCCTTCCAAAGTGACATGCTCTACTCGACACTTCAAGACGGAAGGTTATGAGAGTCACATGCTTATATTTGACCGTTGAAAACGGTAGTTTCTAAGGCTACAGGTGCCAACCTAACTATTTAGGGACTTAATAGTACCCAAATAGAAACTTTTTAAAGGAACTTATGGTCACGTTTTCGGTATTTGGGACCACTTTGCGGTCCTCGTCAAATTAATACTCGACACTTCAAGACACTTGAAATAAGCGTCTAACTTACTGGCATCTTTCCGATCCTTCAAAGTTTTTCCTTGAAATTTGCGGGCCCGTGAGTAATAGAAGGTTGATAAACACTGCAATAGAGTATCAATAATATTAGCAACTTAGCAGAGCGTTTAATATTAGTATATTCTGGGAAGAGTATACTTAAAATTGCTCAAGCAGCAGCGAGAAAGAATAAAACTGAAGAACCTTGGCACTGCTAGTGTCTAATACGGCAAGTTCTGGCAACAAAAGACTTTAATTGTCTTTATTGTGTTCAAAATATCTATGTACACAACCGCAGTTAGTTTTCAATTAATCTAGCAGAGGAAGCTGCGGGAAAGAATTATGCATTTCTTTGCGCTAATTGGATCCTTTGTTCTACCCTTTTCACATCACTTTTACCTATGCATTAAGATCAGGAGAGGCAGCTAGACGTGCCTAAATTTCAAAGAAACCCACAACGAATTCCTACGTTAGAAACACTCCAGTTCTACGATAAGAATTATGACTTTGATTAAACTTAGAATGTTAAGTGTTAACAATGGAGATATATCACCAGATGTATAACACGTTCGTCCTTACTACTCTCCAGCTATTGGTTAAGTATTTCTACAGGGTGTCCCAAAAGTTACGAAACCCGCACTTTTACAGTACGTAACTATTAAATTAAAACACATAGAGACATCGTTCTTGAACGAAATATAGCCCTGTATATTGTAATATTTTAAAGATATTAAGAAACGAAAAATTAACTATTATTCGGGCACGGTTGTAAAAAAAATGTTACCAGAGTCGGAGATTTTTTTTTTACAAATTCTGCAATTTTTTTTCACAAAATGCATTTATGTAACTGGTTACAACATTTCTTGGTGTTATTGGAAAGCCTTCATGGCTACTCATCAAACATGACAAAGAAACTCCCAATTTGAAAGTTTACAAGCTTTGTACAGGAGTATTACTGGTGTATTCCGAAAATGTAGTTGTTGTTTTTTTTAATATTAGAATGGACTTTGGCTACACTTTTGCTGAGGAGTGATGTTTGAGGATATGTCTACCTCACTATACCATTTTCTACGAAAAAGAACGATGCCGAAAATATCCAGAAAAATTGACAACTTCAGTGCACCCACCAACCCTGAAATTTAAAGCGGGAGTTTCGAATGTCAGTCGTTAAATAGTACATGCAAATAGTGAAAGGAGAGAGAGAACTGATTTTCCAATTTTCGCAGGATTGCTGGATGCAATGAAGTTGCTAATTTGCTGAGTCTGTTACGGGAGAGCTACTAGCTTCCATTTGCAGCACTCTTTCGCTAGTTTTCATTGTCCTTTTCCCTGTGTCTGCCTTTCTCCCCTAATTTCTTGACCAGTGTATATGCGCAGCTTCTTAATTCTACCTTCAAAACTACGCTTGCTATTAATAACTGAATTGTGAATGTTCTTGTTACAATGAAGGTCTCTCGACAATGGCGAATTCTAAATTTGGAAGGCTTGTCCATATTTCAGTAAGTAAAGATCAGATGTTTGTATTCGCACAGACTTGTTCTTTTGTGATTGAGTTTTTGAACCTCTTACATTGTCTGAGATTACACTGATACCGGCATAGATTTACGCTATTTTTGCTAGGTACACTTTCTTTAACACGCTACTATATCGATTATAAACAATAGATCGTCAAAACCCATAATATAGCTCTTTTTATTACAACGAGTAAAGCCTTGAGTTTGTTAGCCTTATTGTCTTATACTTGAGAGTCTCGGGTTCAACTCCTGCCGAGCTGTAATTGTTTGTAATTATTTTTCATATTATTCACAGTATCGTGTTAATATTTAGTGGACCTTTAAAAACCGTTTGGTCTCCATTAATTTTACCTTTATACTTCCATCCGTTCGTCTGTAATGCAACTCAGCGCCTAAACAGAACCAGACAGAAAGAAACTGATTTCAGATTGAGATTTAAGTTACCTCGATTTACAATCTTTTGTAATTTTGCTGACGCTACAACCCTTCGCTTCGCAGACGTATGTTTGCACAGTATGCACTTCTGTGAAGATCACACTCAATTTTTTTACAATACTTTTTATCCTCATTTGCCATTTTCACACCAATGGGCAAATTGATGCACTAAAACCTTTTTTTTTTTTTTTTTTTGGAATTTACTTCCCATACGCACTTGAGAACGTTGTTATCTGGTCCACAGTAAGGTATATATTTCGTAGACTGCGCGTGTACTTACCAATAAAATGGATTTTGTTTACTACAAATATTGACACTTGGGAATGTTCCCTTGTCAGTTGTTTCTACAGAATTTTTAGAAACATAGATAATAACATTTAAGAAAATAAATTGTTTTCACTAAAACAAAACAGTAAACTAAAGAGTTGTTTATAGCCATTACAAATAAGTAATTGTGTCTGCTGGTAATTTAGTCTTCAATGACAAAATAACAAGACAAACGCGATTCAAGAGTTTCTGAAAATGTACTTTAAAATATTGTGTTTCTAAAGTGTTCAAAGATATGTAGCTCGTTTGTTTCCATCGGTCAATCTTTAATCAATTCGGTGTATTCTTGTTTTTAGTTTTAAATGAAGTTAAGTGAAGCGTAGAAATTCGTATCGCCATGGTTACCAAGAGCAGCGGTCGCGCACGATGCATAATTCAAGGCAAAAGACCTGTCGTCGCCTTCGAGCTATCAATCACAGTTGATCAGTATAGCCATCTACCGGATTCTCTTATTAATTGAAGTAATTTATTTTTTTTAATTTTCTCCCAGGGCGAACAAAAAATGATCAATTCTCGAAGTCTATGTATTAATACATGATTTTTCCCTCTTTTAAGATCAAGAGAGAAAAAATGTTTGGCATACGGAAATATTATTAATACGGAAATAAAAATAATTAATCAAAAGGTCTATCAATTCTGATGTTTGTAGACAGGGAATCAGCCAGAATTTTCACTTTTGGGGCATGTAAAGTCCCATTTGGAGGTGTAAGGAATGTTTTGGCAGAGTTTCAAACGCGCTTAACTGTAAAAAAATAAGTGAGGATGTCTACTTAAAAATTATTCGGGATGTCTGGCACAATCACTGTAAATGTATTTTTAATTCCTTTACAGGAAAAATGAACGTCTAGTCCTGGTAGCAGAACAGAGCATATTTTTTTGTGTTTTTTTTTTAAGATTTATCAATTTTGATCAATTTAGTACCAATTATTACTTGCGTGTACGAAACCTTCAAATTAAATATGTCTTGTAAACTCCTGTAAAATATTGGCCAGATGTAACATTATTTAGAAGTAAATAATAATAAGTCTCTTAATAAATAAATAATAATAATCCTCTCTTCCATAACCTTAATTCTTCTGTTTTGTCTTACTTGGGGCAGAAATTTCGTTAGATATGAATAGAAACTTAGAAACTGGTGCACTCACATCTTTTAAACAATTAATTTATGTTAACATTCTGCTATACGTTAAAAGTTTTATTTTGTACGTTCTTATAGATTTTTTTGTTACTTCGTTGTAAATTGTGAGCAGCCTTTTCCATCTATAATAGTGAATTTGAATTTATTTACACTGTTAAAAGTTTTCTGAAAGCTTCTTGATCTATCTCGTAATGTTTAAGAGAAATATCAATACTTGTAGTTATCGCCAGTAATACTCGAAAGGTATAGAGTAATTACTTTTACCTTATTGGGAAATCCCAGTTTTCTGTTCCAGTGTGATTTATGCACATGCGCAGAAAGTTAAAAGTTATTTCTAATCGTAATAACATGTCTAATACTTGTTAAGTTTGATGTTGCTAACTTGAAAGCGTGCTTTCGTAGAAATGAAGCGTATTCTCAGTGAATAAGGATTCTGATTCCTAGTTGACAAATAGAAGAAGTTTTTAGAACGTGGTGCAAGTCGAGGTAGTAATTAAGTTTGCACTTTCGGGATTCGGGCAATATATTTCTGACACTCAACACTGCTTTTTCATGTTTGATAATTTCGGCCAAGCGTTCAGACGCTCTGCTTCTAACTGACCAACTCGTGTTCAAATCTCATTCAAGCTTCCTTTGCTTCCAGTATTTAAAACTGAATGATGGCTGATTTTTTCTATTTTCCAAATTGCTTTTAATTTTCGGGCAGCCATGCTTGCCTAACTGTTTCTAGGAACGTTCGGGAAAATCTTTCATAGTGTAGTGCCTTTAAGCATCTTTGGTTCAGGCCTACCCAATCATGTTGATCTAAAATGGTACAATTCTATTTTCTATGGACATCATTTACTTACTTATTAATTGAACGTAATTGTTTATAATTAAATTTAAGAAACAAAAGATACAATTATAATATTTATAAAAAGAAACTAGATGTACTTATATATTCAACGAATAAGTACAAAAGCCGGTTCTTAATGGTTTTTGATTATTTTTTCCTAACTTACGCTGGCTTTTAATTTTACTTCAAAACCTGATTTCCGGTCCCTTTTTAATCAAATATCTCTTATTTTGAACTCGAATTTGTTTATGAACATTGGGAAATTTTAGTTACGAAGTCGTTCCATCTGAAATCAAGACACTTTTTAACAAAATTCTACCTCATCCTCTCAGATTTCTATGATTTTTTGTTTATTGCTAGTATCCCGTTGAATTTTTTTTAAATTTATTTTTGACGCACTGGTTTTTGTTTTATGAAAGTTCAAAATGTCAATTGTTCCGTGTTTTTAGTTTACAAAACTATTTATTACTCAGCAATGGCTGGTGCTAGAGAGCTCGGAGAGGGCTCATTTTAAAGCTCTTGTACTCTTTCATTTGATAAATTACTTGATAAATAATTAAATTATGCCTTATTAAAGCCAACTAGAATTTTAATAATATATACTGTACTTAATAATTGCTCGGATAATAATTGTATTTCGCTAAAAATAATAAGAAGAAAAAAAAGAAACAATTATTGTTAACTTAAATTATACAGTGGTGAATTGCATAACTGCCAGGATAGTTTATCTTTAATTAAAATATGTTCCTTGTTTTTATAAAATAGGTGGAATTCAAGTGTTATGGCTGCAAATGAACAAGCTAAAAAAAGATTAAAGCTATATAAGTAGTTTAGTTTCCTATAATCTTGAACGAAAAAAACCGGCAGTTTTCAAGATTCAAGGTCAATTTTCTCGAATCGTTTCTAGATCCGTACTTACTAATACTTGTAATGTTTTGCTCGCTTTGATGATGTGCAGCAAAATAAATCTCCGAAGCAAAATGTCCAAAGCAAAAATGCCCAAAGCAAAAATGTCTGAAGTCAAAAGTGTCCAAAGTTAAAAACGTCCAAAACAAAAATACCCGAAGTAAAAAATGTCCAAAGTAAAAAATATCTAAAACAAAAATGTCCGAAGTAAATGTCCAAAACAAAAACGCTCGAAGCAAAAACTATCCAAAACAAGAATGTCCAAAGTCAAAAGTGTCCAAAACAAAAATGTCCGAAACAAAAATGTCCAAAGATGTACAAACCAAAAATGTCCAACAGTCAAAAATGTCCTAAACAAAAATATCCTATGTAAAAAATGTCCAAACAAAAATGTACAAAGTAAAAAATGTTCAATACAAAGATGTTCAAAACACAAATGTAAACTGACGAATCTGTAAGTGAAAACACGTCCAAATACAAAATATTCTAAGTGAAAAGGCCAAAGCAAGACTGTACAAATAAAAAATGGTCAATACAAAGAAACCAAAAACCCAAATGAGAATGGGTTCAAGTAAAACAAAATATAAATATTGCCCTAACAGAAATCCACATTATATAGAACCCTATGGTCACTGACTTGACTCACTCACTGACTCTCTCTTCAAAATTCCTAGGCCAAACTACTGGAGTTAGAAACACCAAATTTGGTATGAAGGTGTATGACTAAGAGTAGGTAACGAGGAAGATCCGACATTTTGAAAAAGTCGCCATCTTGCATCCAAAATGGTCGCTAAGACTATTGTTGTACAGAGTGGATAGCCTAAATCGCTGGAGCTAGAAACGCCAAATTTGGTGTGAAGGTACATCATCACTATTAGGTTACAAAAATTTACAAAAATGTCTCCAAAGACGCCATCTTCGATCCAAAATGGTGGACCCCAAAAATCCATTTTCTACACCGTTTGAGCTAGAGATATTTTTTTTTTTATTTAGGGGACCCTCCTTGCCAGCCCCACCTCTTAGCCTTCTTGGCACAACCTTGTTTCGAGTGCCTGAGGTTCACTACGAATCGGAAATAGATTCTCCACAAGATTGGGACAGGCCATCTCCCAGTTCGTCTCCCCACCTCGACCCCTGCACGGCATCGAGGTACGGAGCCGATAGGACCTTTTGCTCGTTTTAAATTTATAAAAGAAAAGAAAAGCACATAAAAAAAGAAAGAGATAAGGGTTGGGGGATATTTCTAATGACCCAGTTCCCGTTGGACAAACCTGTGCCCTTTTTCCGCGGTTTGGGGGGAATAAATTTACTTTATTGTTTCTTTTTTTTTTCATACATACGCATAGGACTTGAGTTATACATTATAATACAACTTTCATTTTTCACTGCTTTATCTAGTTTTATTATTATATGTTCATCTTAATTGATTTACTTAAAATTATTTTAATTTATTTTATATTTTTATTGTAAAATTTTAATCTTTATTTAGGTTTCACTCATACAGCCAAACTATATTTTTAATATTATTATTATTATTATTATTATAGCTGTTTTGTATATCACTGTTTCCTCCCTACGTCTTTAAAATCATATATGCCTGTATTTGTATATAGAAAAAATGTTCATTAATATGCATTTCTTTTGAGTAATCTAAGCTAACCCTTTATCCACCTTTCCCATTTATCAAAAGCATCTATTAATTTCCTATTTCTAATCCCTTTTTTCTTCTAAAAACATATACGAAAAAACAGACATTCATTCTTCATTCATTCGATCATTCACACAACACATCCATAGATACACGACGGGTTGAGTCGACTCAGATCCCTGGGCAGCGAAAATCCTCCTCCAGATCCAAGGATCGGGGCTGGTTCCAGTGGTTCTTCCTCTTCTCTCTTCCAGTCGCTGCATCTTCATACCACACTTCACATCATTCGCTTTATTTTCACTTCACTCGCGCGCATTTAGATCTTAGCATCTTCCCAGAGGGAGGGTTCCTATCCATCCAGAGTTTTTAGCTGTCCAAACTGTTAGTTGGCAGCAGCTCTGGGGGGGGGGCTATAATATTGCTATGATTTCACACTTATTCGGCTTACAATTCAATTTAAGTTTATTTTCGTCCAAAGAATAGGGACGCAGTCGGAGTATAACCGTGCATTAGATTACCGACCGAGCACCCACGAGCACGACACGACAATTACACGACACCACACAGACGCACGGTACATAAAGTCTATTTACATTTACTTGAGTTTGCTTACTTTATAAGTGTTTTTTTTTTTTCTAATAAAGTCTTTCAGTTTTTCAGTTCACCTTCAGTTCCGGTTTAAGAATTTCATCTTTTCTATTTGCGAGATCCTGGTCGCGAGCTGATCTAAGGAATTTCTTAAGTTCTCATCCTCTATCATGTTTTTCACTGTTAAATTTTGCAGTTCCTGTATTAGGTCATTGATCTGCCGATCTACCGTTGCATCTATATTTTCCCCACTTCTCGGGCACCCAAGAACCACATGCTCCGGTGTTGAGATTGCGCCACACTCGCATAACGGAGTTTCCGTCATTCCAAGTTCAAATAATTTTGCTCTATAAGGTCCATGACCACTTAAAAAGTGCACTGCACCCCTGCCCGGATTCCATTGTTCCCATTTTAGTCTATTGTTAACATTTTTAATTATTCCATGAAGTCTTCTTGATTTACTACTGGTTTCCCACAAATTTTGCCATTTAATTATAATAGCTTCTTCTATATTGTCTTTTGTATTTGCCAAAAATCCCAAAGTTTCTGTTGCCCTAATTAATTTTTTCTTCTTTATCCAATATTGAGTTGCCGATTTTATGATCTTCAGGTGCAGAGGTGCTAAACCTAAAATCATATTCAGTGCGACACCTGACGTCGTACTATACGCGCCAGACATTCTGAGTAGTACTGATCTCTGTGCACTGTCGATCTTTTCTGCGAGTTTTTTATTTTCTGTCAATCTGTGTGCCCATACGCTTGCTCCATAGGTGCCTATTGAATTAATGATCTGATTGTGATATAATTTAATATATTTTATAGGTAGTCCAAATCTAGTATTTGCAATTGTTATTACTTTATTACCAATTTTGAGTATTTTACTTTTTGTTGCTTCAATATGTTCCATGAAGTTTAACTTTTCATCCAGAATCACCCCTAAATACCTAAAGGTTTTAGCTCTCTTTAAATTTTGATTATTGTACTTAATTGTTGGGTTTCTTTCTAACTTCCCCTTAAAGATCATATACTGCGTCTTTTCCGCTGATACAGTCAATTTGTTGTTCTCACACCACATACTAATGCACCCCAGAATTCTTTTTGCCTTGGTTTCTATTTCCAATCTAGAGTTCGCCTCCGCCAAGATGGCAATGTCGTCGGCGTAGGCTATTATCGATGCTACCTCCTCCATTTCATTGATCATTTTGACGCAGGGGTCAATGCAGACATCCCAAAAAATAGGACCGCAAACCGACCCCTGTGGACACCCCTTGTTCGGTCTTCTGCTCAGCTTATCTCCAGGGACACACAGATTGACTAATCTATTTCGGCAGTAGTCCCCGAGCACCCTAATTAGGTAATATGGGATTTCGTTCTTATTCAGATTTACAAAAAGAACTGACCACCACAGGTTGTCGAAAGCCCCCTTAATATCTACAAAAATTGCGATCACATATTTTGCCTCTGCCTCCCTTACTTCCATACAGAATTTATTTAACGTGTCCTGCGTTGATTTGCCCCTTCTAAATCCAAATTGAATTTGATCCTCTTCCAAGTCGATTCTTGTTGCTTGAAGTCTATTTATTACCTTCTCAAAAATCTTGCCAATTACGTTTAGGAGGCAGATAGGTCTATATGATCGAGGGTTGGATTTTGTTTTTTCTTGGCTCTTTAAGAAAATTAAGTTAGCCTCCTTCCATTTAGTTGGAAATCTGCCTTGTTTCAAGTATTCAGTGAAAAGTCTTGCCAGGTACGGCGTCCAAAGGTCCTTTGTCCTTTTAAAGATCTCGGATTTAATGCCATCTGGGCCTGGAGCTTTTTTATTTTTTAGAGTTTCAAGAGCTAATTCGATTTCTTGATTTTTTACAGGAAGTTCTTCTATTCCATCATCTCTTCTTCCAACAAGTTCTAGTATATTCTCCATTTCTATTCTGGTTCTTTGTTGCTCTTCTGTTTCGTTCTCTTCCGAATCTTTTGGTATTAGTTCATTCATCAATAAGTCCGCCGACTCCATCCACGTCGTAGTGTATGTGCCATCTGATTTTTTTTAAGGTTGCCAATGTCGTTGGTGATGTTTTCTCCATAAATATTTTGTATGGAGAACCCCAAGGATTTAAAGTCAAATTAGTATCCACAAATTTATCCCACGACTCCTTCCTAATGTTTAATTTTTCTTTGTACTCCTGTTTAGCTATTTGATATTGTTCCAGTTTCCTATTTCTAAGCTCCAGGTCCAGAGTTTGCTGATAACTTTTACGTTTATCCCTGACGATCCTCCTCTGTCTTTCCAGCTCGGCGCACCAGAAAGGGGCTAGAAACACCAAATTTGGTGTGAAGGTACATCATCACTATTAGGTTACAAAAATATTACAAAAATGTCTCCAAAGACGCCATCTTCGATCCAAAATGGCGGACCCCAAAAATCCATTTTCTACACCGTTTGAGCTAGAGATACGAAATTTGGCGTAAAGGTGTATTATCACGAGTAGTTTAGGAAAATATTACATTTTGAAAAATCGTCATCTTGGATTTAAACTCGCCTCCCAGAAACCAATTTTCAAACTGATCTAGCTATGGAAATGAAATTTTGTATGAAGGTGCATCATCACACATAGGTCACGATAACATAAAAAATCTTTAAAAAATAAGTCACCATCTTTAATCCAAAATGGCTTCCCAAAACCCATTTTCCATATCACTGAAGCTAGGGAAACGAAATCCTGTATGAAAGGATATGACCAAGATTGGGTTACAATAAATAGGAAACCTTCCCTATGAGGGTGCAGCCTCCCGGGGGATTATGGGGGAGGATATATACCATGGGGCCGCGTACCCCGGAGAGTCAGTCTGATTATGATAACCGCTAGAGATAGTGAAGCGAAATTTGGCGTGAAGGTAATTTATCAAGATTTGGATTTCGAGAAACGCATTAAATGATGAAACAGTCGTTATCTTGAATCCAATATTGCCGACTAAGATTCATACAGAAGGCATATTTTCACACAAACAAACGTATTTCGACTCAGAACGTAGTGCATTATGTTGTTTCTACCCGCACGAATGTACTTCAGGTGTTCCATGTATTGGAGCTATTTTTGGCCGCCATCTTGAAAAAATGAACTTTCCCTATATCTTCGGTATTTATGGGAATATCTCGACCAAATCTGCACATTTCGACTCAAACCAGCTTATATCCATGGTTTTCATGTATTTTTGGTACCACTGGCTGCCATCTTCAAAAATTTATTTTTCCCTACATCTTCGGTGTTCATGGGTATATTTGAACCAAACCAACATATTTAGACTCCGGTTCATATACTTGAATGTTTTTCATGCATTTTCGGTTTCTTTCGGCAGAGAAATTGTTGAATCAAGATCCTTTTATATCTTCGTTGTTTTTTGAAATATTTGCTAAAGAGATACGAGAAGAGAAGTTTAGGGTAATATACGAGGTGATGAAAATAGCGTCATCTTGAATCCGATATGGCTTCAAACGTATGCATAGCCCTAATGCACTGGAGCTAACGTTACGATAAAAAGTACAGAGGATCCGGAAGTCCCAGGTTCGGGGGAGCAGCCACCACCAGGAGTCTGGGGGCAGCGCCCCCAGCGAAGCTAAGGGAGGCATATATAAAACAGAAAGTTTCTGTCTCTATGACTCTATGTTTACAAGTGTGCATTGTTTTCACCCAGATTTTGTATACATGTTCCTTATCATAAAGGAATCTTAAGTTGCCTGAGTTGTCACTGTTGCCAACTAATTAAAAAATCTTTTAAAATATATCAACATTGATTTATACCAAATTTTACATGCATGTTCCGTAGGTACTGGGCCAGATTAAAGATTATTTCGGTTCCGGTAATGTGCCCTAGTTTTCAGTGTTGCAGTGCCCTAGTCGTAGATTACTTATGTGATCTTTTCTACTGGCTAAACAAGTTTGGTGCACGTACGTCCAATGGTATGGAAGCAATTTGAAATATAATATTTTTGTAACTCGTTGGAAACGCTGACATGCGGAGCCCGGAGTATCTCTATGACTTCTTCCAGTAGCTAAATATCAATTTGGGCAATAGTGTGAGAGTAATTATGAATATTAAAATTTTGAAATTTGTTGGTAACATCGATAACTGCAGCGCATGTAGCACCTCTGTTATCTGTTCCAGTACCTAATGCAGACGTATACAAAACTTAAGTGCATGTCGATGAAAGGGTATCCTGGGTTGCCGAAAAGTCCCATTACTATGATTGAAATGATGCAGTCAGTGTTTCTTTCAGGAAAAATTCTCTGGGGGGATTTCAAATCGCCATTGGGGGTGAAATAGAGAGAGGGCGTAACCCTCTAGCGGGAGCTACACATCACGGTTGGTGGCGAGGCCTCAAAGGCTCCTCATTAAAACAGTAAAAAGAGGTAGAAGGACATAGATGGAATGAGAGAAGTATGTGCATTATGTTGACACAAAATTAGTGAATGGTTTGCGTATATACTATATGAAAAAAATATGCATTACGTCTTACATTCATGCAATACCATATCCATTCATTTCTTTTCCATAAACTAAAAAATTTTTCACCCGGGCTTGAGGGGAACGGGTTCCGCATAAATGAAATTCAGGAAAAACCAAATGTAAGATTCTTTTCATGTTATAGATGCTTGCACATACATAAATATTGTAACAAAATGGTTTATTTTACAATAGTCAAAATATATTTTAATAAATTGAAAGCAAATACAGTACAACGGTGCACATCAATGCTGCCGAGAATGAATTCGACGCGCTCACTTGTAAACGATGCACAGGTGTTTTGACACTGACCAAAAATCAGTTCAGATTCTTTCGAAAATCATTCCGGATAAACGTGGTTTTTGTGTACTAATTGTTAGGGGTTTCTTCAATTCGCATATGTAGTTTTTGCCACATTAGTATCATGTACAAGAACACAATATGGCTGAACTAGATAAGTAATTTTACAGAGTGTGATGAAGAAATGATGTTCAAACCATACAGCAAAAATTTAATAACCGGTACTCTATTTCTTCGTCATTTACTAGCGTAACGACATTTCTTTAGTTTGCGCGGGTGTTCTTTACGAGACCTAACTGTCCACTCGAAGAAACCTAATCTCTATTATTTCCTTTCTTCTAAAGAAACTCGAACCCGGATCTTCCAGTTTCCTGTCGATTGTACTATCCATTACATCACCACGATACGAACAATCATATGTGCACTTATAGATATTACTTCTTACTTTAACACTATTCCAGTTCCTAGTGCCGGTTATAAAGTCAATACAATACACATGATTGGCAATTACGAGCTGCACGTTTGCGAACATTTTTGTTTTCGAAATTTTTAATTTTGGATATTTTTGTTGTAGATATTTTAACTTTGGAGATTTTTTGAACATTTGTTAACTTTGAATATTTTTGTTTTGAACATATTACTTTGGACATTTTGAATTTTGACATTTTGTTTCGGATACTTTTGTTTCAGACATTTTTGATTTGGACATTTTTGTTTCAGATATTTTTTTACTTTGGATTTTGGTTTCGGACATTTTTTACTTTGAACATTTTGTTTTGGACCTATTTTACTTTGGACATTTTTGTTTCGGACATTTTTTACTTTGGACATTTTCGTTTCGGACATTTTTTACTTTGGACATTTTAATTTCGGACATTTTTGTTTTGTACATTTTTCCTTTCGACATTATGACCTGGAACTGCTTTGATGACAACTTTCTGCCCTGAAAGTTTGTAATCTTTTCTTTTCCTACAACCATGTATATTTTGGGGAGATTTTGGAAGAAATACCGAGAATAAGGTCTTGGAAGAGAAACCAAATTATAGACTTTGTCCGATAGTAGGTTCCCCTTTTTTGTGGGAAAAAATGAAGAGATTACGTATCTTTAGTATCAAGTGCAGGAAATGTTATTTCACAAATTCACGTTTAAAAGTAACTAAGGTAAAGGTACCAGTTCTCGGCATGTTACGGTGGATTTTGCAGAAAGTGTAGATCTATGTGTAAGAAACAACCCTATTTTCTTAACTTCATTAGCAGCTTCAGGGCTCCTGCGATAATACTATAATAGCATAAATATATTCGGTAAGTTGCATTAAATATTCGTTTGGAAAATATGTATTGTATCCTCTTTTTCATCTTCACTGGACTTGGCAAAATAAAGCATGCTTAAAAGGAAAGAGGCACAGAGGGTTTGCTAGAAGATCCTCAGAGAGTCTATTTTAAAAAAATTGAGTTGACTTCCGGTGGAATATGTAGGAATTTAAATATTGAATATTTAATTCAAGTATATTTGACGCACCAGTACTCGTCACCTCACAAAGCAGAGAAAGTGGCAGTCAAGGCACGCAAACGTATAATCTGATAATTAATTTGATCATTAAAAAGCAGTTTATGCACATGTAAACACCTATACCTAAAACTTCAATGCTAATTTTTTTTTGTCCACTTGCTTAACACATTTTAGTGACAAAACTACAAAAATAACAGGAAACGCGAACTTGCCGCCCAAAAACAAGACATCCCTACTAAAAGAAGTGACGTAATGAACATAATTAATGGTTCCAGTTACGTACCAGATTATGACTGCTAAATTGGTCACAAAACGATGGAAGATTTCCTTATTTTCACACGTTTAGTTAAAACATGACGACTACTGGAGCAGTGACGAGAACTGGTGCCTTTACCTTACCGGTATTTCAAATCTATAAAAGCAAATATAAAAAGAACGTAGCTATGTGTGACGTGCACTGTTTTGATGACTTGGAAATTTGATATTTATTTCCGCATTCTGTACTTTATTAAAATTTTAAGTTTTAGTAAAATAACGAACTAAGTAAAAATTATGTTTAAGTGCATTTTAATTGCATTGAATACCAACAAATTATTAACTAAGACCTTTATGTTCAGTATGAAGTTTGTTTCTCGGATAAATGATTCCATACTACTATGGGAGAATTTGAAGATGTGTCTGTTTGAAATTTTAAATGTTCAGTCTTGCTATCACAATATTTTGCATACCGTTCCCTTTATATATAAGTAAACCTGCATTAAAACTGTCTTCGTCCAGGAACATAACTTCAATTCAAATGAATTGGAAAGGGAGATCCTAAAGGGGTGTATTATTGGTATCCTCTCAATCCTTACCTGGAAGGATTGAATGATAGAATAGAAACTAGTTTGGATGTAGTAAAACAATTGAAGCAAATGAGTTGCTCTGAGGTAGTTTTTACTTGCATATTCTGAATCATATTTATTAGGTCAAAGCTATTCCTTTCTTTGTTCACAAAATTAAACACTATTCTTTGGATTTGTGTATTATCACTTTCTTCTTCTCTTCTGTATACATCTGGAATTGTTGTTTCTTTTATATCTCCTGGTGAGCCTTTTACTTACACTTTCTCATATCCAGGCAAAACTTTTCACTTTTAATTGCACATTTTCTTTCCTCTCCTCTCCGCCTAATGTTCCCTTTCACTTTTTCCCATTCGTTCTTTCACTTTATCCTTCATTTTATTCGTTTCTGGGTTCCATTTTCTTCCTCTTTTTCATCATCGTCTTCATCTATACTCTCTCTTTAGGATACCTTCCCCCATCCTTACTTGTGCTTAGCTCTTCTTTCCAATTCATAATTATATTCTTTATATTTTCATTGTTCTTGCCTTTTTTTCATTTTCTTACCAATGTTATGCTCTCTTGATCTAGAATTTCTGCTTCTTGGCAACACTCATACACTTCATTTATTTCACTTTTTAGTCTCACATCGCCCTTATGTTGGTTTAATCTATCTTAATTCTCTTTTCAGTTTCTCCTATGTACACTATACTTTGCACTTAATTTTATATAATTCCTTTCCGTTGCTTAGTTATACTTCTTCATCTCAATTTTCCTCTTACTATCTCAAGAAACTTACTTCCTCCATTCTCGTATTTTTTTCACATCTTGTGTTCTAAACAGCCTTTTTATTCTTTGTTTCTTCGTGCATTTTTTCTATTCAGTGCCATCTTTTGCTTTATTCTTCCCCTTCGTTTTAATTTATCTTTTCTCTGTTTCTTTTCAACAGCCCAACTATCTGCAGCCTCTATATTACGTAGAGATATCCACAACTTCCATTTGATTCATGTAGTGAAATCGTACTCAACCTTCCCATACTGTACATCATGAACATTCTTCCATTTTTACTCAAATGTTTCTTAACCCATTAGCTGAGTGGACCCCTCAATTACATAAGATATAATATTTCATACTCCTTTCACTACTATCAGCAGTTGGCAACACTTCAGAATCTGGGGTGGTCTCAGAACAACGTAATATATACGCGAAAGTTCCCTTACTGTCATAACAGGTCCTTCTGCCATGATTACAGGAATCAATCAACCTATTTGCCGGAACATGGCTTCCAATCCCGTTAATGGTTTGTCGTCGTATCACGGGTCACAGGGTGTATTTTGTACACTACTCTTCGCTAATAGCAGAATGCTTGCTGCTCTTTTTAGTCGTGAGACAAAATTAGCTGTAATTTATATAAGAAAATAATTTTGATCAAACAAAAGAAGCAAAACAAAATAGTGAACTAAACGCTGTCTTTTGTGCACGCAGAGTGACTTTGTTTGTTATCAACATTACGTACTAATGATCATTGATTTGTATTGTGTGCGTACGACCAGTGGGGAATAAGGTACTATCAGAAGAGATTCCAATTGACGATTGTAAAGAGTGCTTCCTATCAGCCATCATTAATGAACTTAAAAATGTAGAAACAAATTTAGTTGCCTTTGAGCAGATGCTCAGGCTTTCGTTCAGAAAATTTGCCCCGGGGCTGCATTTCGGAGAACCGGGAGCGCGTTACTTGTACTATTAGCATTACAATAGTAGGATAAATAGTAAACTACAATTTTGCCCAGGGGCGGTACATTCCCCCCGCCGGACTTTCGGAGAGGTGCCTGAAAGAAACATTGCAGGTTCTTCTCAGTTTAACACCATACAGGAATTCCAGGACTATTTAGAGAAACACTGAAATGGACGATTCCTTCTGGGTAAGCGCGATCTACATGATTTTCACTCAGCCATTGCAATGCTACCAGAAGATGCATCCAACATACCATCCTGACATTCCTTCCGTGTTATATAATCCTGACTTACAAGCTGTATTGCAAATGGACCAAACCTTGTCATTTACTTCCCAATTCCAACAGTACTTGACACCAAAATTTCATACTCTGTCTGATTGGAGCAAATAGTCTACTCCCATAGAAGTCGCAAAAATTGCTTCTCTCTCTCTTCCATCACACGGTTCTCAAGCTACTCAAGAACACCAGCCAATTCATTTAATATAAGCTCTTCCTATTTTCCTCGAGTACATTCATTATCATTGAATTCTGCTTTGCCAGCGTTTCGTCCAACTGAAACCACGCGTATCAATGGCCTCCTGCAACTTCCCCCTTTCTCTCTTTCACAACTACCGTCCTTTATGGTGCCTTCTGTCAATAATGAAGTTTCCCATGCTGTTTGAAGTGCGTACAATCAAGGTCACGCAATTCAGTCAACTTCTTTTCTCACTGCATCTGGTGTTACAGTCTCCCATTTCTTGCTCTTCGACACAATTTTCGAACACATCCTCTCAAACCGATTAGCCCATGATATTTTAGACTCTACACGGAAAGAAATTAGTTTTAACTAAGTCAAGATTTTGCTAGGTTGATGACCAAAAGGGTTGCCCATAACCTAATGGTTGTTTACCACAACCCTTTCGAGACATCAAAGTACCTAATTCTGTAGGTAAATGGTAACCCATTGAAAAGGTTTAACAGAAATCAGGGTAAAAACAACCAATTCGTGGGTAGTCAGTTACCTACACGATTGGTACAAGAAGGAATAAACCAACAACACGGTTAATTTAAACAACGTGATTAACCCACTGCTCGGTTATGCTAACCGTTTAATGTGCAGGTAAATTTAACCTTCTGAGAATTAGTTATTTTTTAATCTTGATGAGGGTTACCTGAACCGAGTCTCATCTATAAGAGATGGCGGTCTCAAGGGCTTCCACACGGAAGTTTTGTACCAACGCCAAAACGTTATGGTAAAGCTTAGGAGGTAATCTAGCAACCCTAAATCTAGGAATGTAGTGCTATATAAATTATTATTAATATTCTATTGATGAGAAAGTGTAATATGCAACATTGAGATTCATATAATGAATATCACAGTAGCGCAACTTGTGAAATACACGCATTATCGGTCGTAAGCTTCAAGTGTTCGGTGGTGGAGTCGTTAGCGCATCGGGCTATAACGCATGAGGTCCCCGGTTCGATCCCAGCCTGGCGTGCATTTTTTTCTTTTTTCAAAGATAACTATAATAAGCTATATATAGTGTAAATCATAACAATAACTTACTTCCAGACGATTTTACCACATTTTTTTTTTTTTTTTTTACAAATTTTCTTTGGGATGGGTTAAAATAACTAAATACAGTTGTTTATCATAACCCTTTAAAATAATCTGCGTGGAGGGTTAAATCAACCCACTGGATCTAACCTTTTTAGCTGGGTTGCGGTAACCTTGTACTTATTAGGCTCTATATTTACCAACTCACTCTGTTACATTAACCCATTTTGGGGTTGCTAGTAACCTTTTATTTCTTTCCGTGTATACACGCACTCTCAGTTATTGACTCTCCTTATAAATACCATCTTCAAATATGATATTGGTTTATTCTTTACCTTAACTAAGACATATTTCATTTCCTTTGATTATACTGACGGTAATTTAAACTTTATGCTTCAAATCCTCTTGATTCACTCCAGTGACCCTTTGTACGAGGGGAGACTCAAAAGACACCGGAATCGTTCTATGGTGGGCGGATCCATTATAGTACATGCATCCGCCGCTAGATGCCTCTTTGTGGGACCCTTCTGTAGTAGTCAACCGACCAGTCTTGTTGAGTGAAGTCGTGGTGCCACGTACTAAATTCTTTTGTTAAGCGCCTCTTGCTTGTTCGGCAATTTTTGTGATATCTGAAAAGTGTAAACAACGCCTGAGGCTATGAAATTCTGTTTTCTGTTTGGGAAGCATCTGTAATGCTTGAAACGGCTCTAAAGGAAGCTGCTCTGAAAAAAACTTTTAGAGTGGTTTTCCCACATCGAGGTCACTTGAAGACCAATCTCGCTCAGGACGATCCTTGACCTCACGAACGAACGAAAACATCGCCAGAAATCGTGAACTGATTATGGAAGACCGTCGCAGAACCACTGACGAACTTGTTGATTTGTTTGGTGTGCCCTAGAGTTTCTGGCAACGGACTTTGAACAAGGAATTGGAAATTAAAAGAGTTGCAGCAGAATTCTTGCCTCACCAGCACACAAAACCTTGGTTGTGAAACATTTTTTAACCGAAAACAACATGATCCAGCTTTTCCATCCGCCATATTCACTCGATCTTGCTCCTAGTGACTTCGTTTCATTTCCCACCGAATGAAAAAAAATCGTCAAAAGAAACGTTTTGCAAGAGGTGAAGAAACAATAGGGAGCCATTAAAAGGTATCACTTAGCAAGAGTTTCAAGACTCCTTTGAGATTGGAAAACACGTTTAGACATATGCTTTTTTATTAAATAGACAGTGAAAGCGATTCCAGTTGTAATACCCAAAAATGAATACACAATTTTTATTACTAAATTCCGGTTTCTTTTGGGACCCCCCTCGTATTCTATCACAAACCTTGGCTTTCTTACAAATTATACGCATGTTTGTTTCGATTTACCTTCGCAAATCTATTTTTCTAACAACCATTTCATTGAAATCTCTTCCGACTACAGCCGTTGGTTATATACCGTATTTTATTTTATTTTATTTATTTATTTTTATTTGTGAACCCAAATCACAAATGTTTACACATAAAGTAAATGTGCTCCTGCTGTTCTTCAAAATAACACCCCAGCCTGTCATATTCATACTCGTACCACTAATATTTTGCTTATTCACTTTCTGGACTGCCCTTTAGCCTTTTCGCATCATACAACGAATTTCTAAGTCCATTTAAAAACGATCATTCACGCTTCAACCTGAAATTTTTACATTATGATGATTTTAAAACACTTATTATTGGCGATACCACACTTTCTTTAAGAACAGCTATTAATTATATGACTTCCTTTAATAATATAGCCTTTGATATCTCTGAACAAAATTTGTCCAGCCCTTTTAACTGGTCACACACTATGGATAAAGTTCAGAACCTTCTGACAAAACGATCTCAATCTTCCTTTTCTTTTCTGAAAGATGCTCATCTACATCCGATTATTTTCGTTCCGTATGTTCTCTTTGCCGTACCTCTTGTTACTGCTCTTACAGTACTTTATTTCTTACGTCAATTTAATTCACGTTTCACAAACCTTAAAGCAACATTAATGATTTCCAGTCTAAAATCCTTTCTTCTTTCTTTCCAACTCTTTCAATTCAGAAATTCAGTCAAATACTTTCATTCAACAATCTTCCATTACTGAGATTCCTACTAAGGAATCATGCCAGATTTCAACCCCTCCTTTATACCACTTCTCCTTCTTTGCATACACCAATAAACACCGGCAAGGATATCCCATGGACAACCATTGGATATCCTGTTCATGCCATATGTACATCCAAGAGACATTTCGTTCTTGCCATTTGGGCATCCCATGGACATCCAGACGTCTTCCGATTCCTGCCATCTAGACATCTTCTGGACATATAAGCTTTACCCAGTCCTTACCATTTGGGCACTGCCTGGATTTCCTGTAGCTGCCACCCCAACATCAAAAACTTCTTCTGGCTTCCCTCATGGGCTCCTACTAGATACGATACTCCAGCTGCACTTGACAGCTGTAACTTTAATGTAGTCGGCCCCATTTTTAATTCATCGCAGCTACCACTTACACCAATCTACGTCGTAGTTCAACGTCTCCTTATTCTTCATATCGACTACAACCATTGGAACTCACATCTGTATTAATTGCTCTCACTTCGCTCAGCTTTCTGTATTCTCCACAGCCCATCCTCGCTTGGAATGTAAATCCTCCATCCGAAATCTACAATCTACACAGTTTTATTATATTTTGGATATTGCAAAACAAAATTTTGCAATCCAGAATTTTACTTTTAGATGAGGAGGTATGTAACATGATAAAAAAAAGCTCTCTTCAAAACCGATCGAAATCTTTTCTACAATAGTAAAGGTTATGTTAGTACATGTGTCGAAAACCTCCGTAGTGCTAACAAATTGCATGGACTTAATTGCAAACTAAGAGCCTTCCTATTTTACTGGAAACTCCTGGAAATTTTCTTAGCAAGAAATTTGGCGTAAGAATGGTTAGATAAGAACACACTGTACCCTTCTAGATGCAGTTGTTAAAGAATTACCTAAGCAGCGGTAGATCGGTAATTAATGAAATTAGCTAAATTTTGATTATCAAAAGAAGTCAAATTTTTAAATAAACATTATGATTGAACTAAGAGAGCTAAAAAGAAATATGATCAGCACTGGGCTGAGGCAGCACAAGCTCAAATATTCCTTAAGTCTTTCATTCTGATCGATCTTTCCTCAGTTCTGTCAGCCCCTAAATATAAACTCTGACGACTATTTTTCCTAATCTCTTTTTACGGAAGTTTTGTGTACTGGAGACCAGCATAGTCCATAGATGAAATTTCACGTCAAAAGTTTGTTGAATTTATCCCGAATAATATCAATTTGTAAGAAATTTGCAAGAAGCGATGTATCTCTAGTAGGCTTTTTTCCCTTTTATCTAATGTATTTTAAGCGTGTTCAAGAATCAACACATTGCTTAGACCTAAACATATTGATTTCATTCAAAGTATATTGCTGTAACGTGAATAGACCTATATCAAGGGAAATGTATAAAAATAATGAAAATCAGAAGGTAATGGGAAGCACAGAAATTTATCTTGATGTATCAGTGACTGTCACAAAACATTTTAGTCAGTAATCAGATATTCACGAAAATTTAGTGGTAAGTTTGAAGTTAACCAGAAGAACGTAAGATGAGGCAGAAATATCGTTTACTTATTGTAAGCTCTTTGTTTATGGTATAAGACTTTTCCTAACGTGAAATATCGCCTTTAATTTACACAATTGTTTTCTCATACTGAATTAGACACTAAATGGAAATAGATCAATAGTATTTATCAGAATTCCCTTCATTTACTTTACTTTATTTCACGTCGCTTCACTTCAGAACTGGAAGGTCTCTTATGTCAACAATTACATTAACTTATCTAAGTAAACTGTCCACAAGTTCCTGGAGAATTGTAAGTAAAGTATTCCTCCAACAACTACGTCAGTGAAAAAGATAAGATCTAACCCTTCGTTCCTTTTAGAGGTTCGCTTTGAAATTAAGCAGGTCAGACCGTCCACGAGACATCGTTTTCCGCGTACCATTCCAGTACAGCCCTGGAAATATGACAATGAACACTGTTATCCTGAATGAAAGATTCCTTTTGACTGTAGAACTGTCAGAACTTGGGGAGTGCTGAGCTATCCAGAATTTCTCCATACTCTTCAGAATTCATGTTGTCATGCAGTATAACCAGTGGATCCACGCTGTACCACTCGAAGTAACTTCATAACAGCGCAAACTACACCACGTGCGGAATGGACTCTGAACACTTCTGTAAGGGATGTTCCTCTTCCGGGTAACCACAAAACCTATGATGAGTATGAAGTGCGATTCATCACTTAACACGTGTTACCATTGCTCTAGCGCGCAGTTCCTCCTCTACTCCTTACACCATCACAAGCCTAGGATCTTCCTCGTGAGCAGAGGTTTATGAATGACTGCTTCCCTATAATAGCAGAGTGTCACGAATTATCTTAGTCAAAAGCTGCAACTTGTTGGCCATCTGGAACTTTTGTGGTATAACATGTGTTGGACAATCCTTGTTTTTCCACAGCTCAGGTTCCCGGGTCGCAGATCGAAGGCCTTTCAGGGCAGGGTGTTCCGAGTGTTCATTCGTCTTCGTCCTCTTTATTATAAAAATTACAGTCGACTTTGGAACCTGTCGAAGATCAGGCATCCTTCGTATACTAATGTCTCCCAATGAAACAAGGTATTACAGTGGGTTTTGTAAGTCCGAAAATTCTCTCCTGCGCGTCATTTTATCAGAGAAAGATTTGGTCTCGTTCCCGTTAACGTTCTACACCTTCCTGTCTACATGTTTATTGCAGGTACGAACCATTGCTCATCTGTGATGATGTTCAATCAGTTTGATGCACATATTGTGTGCCTGATTTGCGTGATATACATGATTCGTTTCACAATGCTTTCCCCCGGTTTCTCTCAATCAAACCAAGCAAATGCTGGTACAGACCGTAAATTTCACCTAGGGCTGCTAGTCATTCCTTCTACCAGGTGTATGCATAAGTAGTTTCCGGTTTACCTAAGAGATGGCGCCAGCGAAACGTACGCAGCGTATTCGTTTGACACATACGTCATTTTGTTCGTCTGACAATAAACTACAAACACACACAAGTTGAGTCCGCCAAACACTAGCGTCTTTGTTTTATCGTTCAGTGATCATGTCGAAGTTTGTGCCTGAAAAAGAACATTTGCGGCACGCATTGCTTTTCTTATTTAATCAAAAGAAAAAGGCTGTTGAAAGTCATCGTGTGCTGGTAGAAACATATGGTGAACGCACTCCATCGATTAGAACATGTGAGACATGGTTTCGACAATTTAAAAGTGGTGATTTCAATGTGAAAGACAGTGCGCGCTCTGGTAGACCACAAAAGTGAGAAAACGAGCAATTGCAGGTGTTATTGGAGGATGACGCAACTCAAACTCAACAGCAATTGGCAAAAGCATTAAATGTGTCACAAGAAACAATCAGCAGACGTTTACGAGCAATGGGGAAGCTCAATAAACTGGGTAAATGGGTCCCACACGATTTGAATGAACTTCAAATGGAAAATCGCAAAGTCACTTGTGAAATGCTGCTTCAACGCCACGAAAGAAAATCCTTTTTGTATCGAATTGTGACGGGTGAAAAATCGTGGCTTTCACCTGGCGAAGGCGGTCCTTCAACACCAAGGCCAAATCGCTTCGGTAAGAAGACCATGCTTTGTGTCCGGTGGGACCAAAGCGGTATTTTGTATTATGAACTCTTGAAGCCCGGCGAAACCGTTAATGCACAACGCTATCGCCAACAAATGATTAATTTAAATCACGCATTGATCGAAAGACGACCGGATTGGGCATGACAAAGTGATTGTGTTACACGACAATGCGCCGTCTCACACAGCAAAACCAGTGAAAGACACCTTGAAATCGCTTGGGTGGGACATCCTTCCGCACCCGCCGTACTCCCCAGACCTGGCGCCATCTGACTATCACCTCTTCGCATCAATGGGGCACGCGCTCGCAGAACAGCACTTCAGCAATTTCGAAGACGTTGGAAAATGGCTTGACGAATGGTTTGCCGCAAAAGACAAGCAGTTTTTTCTGGCATGGTATGCATCAATTACCTGAAAGATGGGCGAAATGTGTAGAAGTCGATGGCCAATATTTTGAATTAAAAAAAATTAATTTCCCTTGAAATTACGTGTTTCCTTTACCACAAAAACCGGCAAAAACGTATGCATACACCTGGTATGTGCAACGAACTGTGGCGTCATAGCTTAAAATGTTGGTATGCTGAAAAAAGCATTTTAAAAAATTTAACAGCACTCAGCTCAAATGGGCACTAAACGTATTCCTTATTCGCAGTGTGTTTCTTTCTTAAAGGAATATGAGATAGGATTATAGAGTTGTAAGTAAATGTTCTGGGTACTTCTTCTTTACATTTTAGAAGTGGCATATGTAGGTCATGTTGTGTGTTTGCTCCGAAAAAGGAGGAAAAAGTAATATTCGAAAACATTCGTAGAACATTTTTGTTTCTACTTTTCCTAACTTCACTTTTCTTAAGAAGGAGAAGAAGAAGAAGGCCGCATCAGAGTAGAAGACCAGCAGAATCTGTCAAATCCATGATGGATGGCAAAGTGAAGAATAATGTGTTTCTTCTTGTGGCGTACTCTCTTGGGATATGAGACGCTAGCTATGAGAGATCCATCCACGCCTTATATCTCTTCAGGGTCGTATAATTCAAAAGACGCCGAAGGCTGTTGCCCTCATCTTGGCCTGCAAATATTGCAGATGATAGTGAAAGTCTTTTTTCTGTTTATTGCTGTTTTCTTGTACTATTTTTTCAGCAAGAAATGGTAGGGTGAAATAGGTCTCTTATGTGATCTCTTTGAAGTGATGATATCTTTCCAAATAAACAACAGACTAAGCAAACTGATCAATAAATTGTTATAGTGAAAATGTAGGGTCGTTCACGTAAGTGCTTTCAGAGACTGCGCGAGGATTTTCCAGAATTGTTTTTTTTATCATTGTCGTTGCAGTCGCCTTAATCTGAAAGTGAAACTTTCTGGCCTCGTATCAGCAATAGAAACGCAGTAGCATAGTTTCGAACCAAGTTTGGCACACAGTACCGAATTCGAATCTGGTACGATTACATTGAACGCAGTGCTTCGGAAGCAGCTTACATTATAAGCTTTATGTACCGTTCCTTGCTCGCTTAGGACGTTAACGAACAATGGCCATTGGCCACTCGTGTGTGAGGGAATTCGTTCCAATGGCGTTTTACTTCATCCGTTGAAAAAGTTGTCACTGTAACTAAGTGTTTTTTCACTTTCTTTCACTATTCCCGATTTAGTGGTAAATGTCTTCGGATAGAAACCTCTAGAATACCTCAAATCCTTGCTTTTTAGTATTCCTATACCAATTGCATGCGGAGACCTCGGTAGAAGTTGGAGAGAGGTCACTCAGTGGGGCGGACTTTCGGGGGCCCTGCTTATCCATCCTCTTCTGTTATGAGGTGCAGTATACTTTATCTCTCCCTCAAGGGTTGTTGTCCTGTAAGACCACTTCTGCTCTGTATGTCCAAGATTCTGTAAATACCTAAAGATTCGGAACTTACCTATTCCTTACATTTTTACCGTGAAAATAACAAAACAAAGACTAACGTTTACTCATTTCTTTCAGACTTCTTCCATATAAAGTAACGATAAGACAAGTCACGGGTTTACTATGCTTCTTCTAGCTCATTTGCCGGCCTTGGTGGTCGCGTAGTCTGGTGTATTGGGCTATCATTCACCCAGGTTCCGGGTTCGAATCATGGCTCGGGTATAGATGTTATTGAGATATCGCATTTACAAGAAGTGTAATGTGGAGATTATTCAGAGAGTGGGCAAACAACAAGCGTATACGAAAGCGCAAACTTGTATGTGGACTGAAAATGCATTTTAAAAAAGTGTAGATTGCATTCATAATGCATCTGCAGGAATGTACTGTATGTATCTGTAGCTAAAATACGGTTATTACGAGTTAAAATATTGGTTAATTGGTTATGGCCAAAACGAGCCGGATTTTATCTTCCTTGCTGCCAAACTTTTATAGATCTTTCATTAAGGTAGGCGCACACCGGAAAGGCAAATTAGAATGTAACGAAGATTTTGTGTCTAATTGTGCTTTAGAGCCGTGCTAAATCAGATTATTTAAATGGTAGCGCGCACACCCATTGAGCAGACTGAAGCCGAGCAAAGCGCACAGAAATCTTTGATCTCCTTTGCTTTGCTACGCTTTAACTTGCTTTCTCGTTTACGCTACCCTTAGCCTATCAAAATCGCTTATTAATATACACTGTGTTAAGAAGCAGAGTTTGTGTCAGAATTCTCAGTTTGGAGGTGGTGTAAGGCGAAAAATATTCGTAAGTAGAGTTTTGCAGTGTTTCTATCCGATTTAACCTGTAAACATTTTATAGTTGGGGGTATATGATGGAGAATTTGGGGTGATAGGTAGGTCTGGCAGAATTTCTGTTTAAAAATGTACAAAAGTTATACAGGGAAAATATTAAAATAGTAATGGAATCTTTTAAACAGCATTCAAGAATTGAGTAGAAGTTTAGTCTTCTTGAGATGTGAGAAATAAACTGGTATAATATTAAAAGAAGGCCTACAATTCATTCACAGAGAATTTCACTTTTCAGCTGCAAAGTGTTTAATATTGTACATTTTAAATTTATATGTTGTACAGCATCTTGGATTACATTCAGCACTGTGAAAAAGAATCATTTCTTGCACACACCTTACATGAGCCAATATACTCGTATGATGATTTGAAAACTGTTGTATCTCATACCACTATTTGGAGATATTTTGTACATATTATCATGAGCGTTAATGCGCTTCAGTTGGCTGTTCTTGTGGCCTAGAAAAGTAGATACATTTTGCAGGAAACGGATCCGGATAGTCTACGTGGTAGCAATTTTATTTAACTATAGCCGAACTGCGAAAAATACATGAAATCTATTGCATATAAATTCTATGCGAAATAGAGAGCGTCAAAGCTTATCACGATATACAGTGACCAAACCTGTACAAAAATACAAAAGTATCAACAGCTATCTCATTTAAAGTGTACAAGAAGTGCATTTTTTCTTAGAGTTTTTCATTGTCTTTTTTATACTGTATCAGTATGAGAAGGAGTGCTATTGACAAATGCACTTTAATTTTAAGTAGCTTTATGTGTCTGCTGCGGTTGGGAAGAAAGGACTTGTAATCGAATGGTCACCGTGAACAGGAATCGAACTTCCACCGTCCCTCTACTATGGATCTGAAGCACGTGACTTATTGTCACTAGACCACAGTTTATATTCTTCGGCTGAATTATCAAATTTTGGAGAAGTTCAAGTTTTAGCGATTTTTTTTAATATATATATTTTATTTCGTGTCTAATTTAATTATTTACTACTGTTTCCCCATTGAATGTTATATTTTATTTGGATCATATGATATCTGTCTTTCCGCTATAAATTCCTCACCGTTAGACAAATTAGCATAAAACTCTTCATGCCATCCTTATTTTGACCATAGGAAGACCACAGATTATGTCTAGTGCCAAAGGTTTAACCTATTGGCAGTGTTTTGCACCCTCTAACCCAGATTTAGATTTATTTGGTCTTAAGCAACATATTCTATATCCCTATGATAGCAATTGTATTTCTGTACCACATACTGAAGGATTTGATTGTTTCATTTGCCAATCAGAGGACAAGGGTGGCCTTCCAGGCTACTGAGAGATAAAATCTTTCATTAAGACGGCTCGGAAATTAACGTTGGCTTTCCCCATTTTAAGCTATAAAGTAAATTTAATATCAGAGCATTCTTTTTACTTTATGTAGAAAATTTCATCACAAGAATGAATTTCAGTTAATTTACGAGATAAGAAGTTATCGTAAATTTCCATTTCGTTTGGAATTCACAAATGACAAGTTATGTTTCGACTCAGTTTATTGTGCCCAACAGAGATTCATAAATTAAAAATAAGTGTAAGTATATATATAAAACCAATTAAAGTTTACTTTTGTGGTGCAGTAGTTAATCTCTTATTTGCTCTCCTCTACAGCTGATTCACGCGAATAACTTCCAGATTCTTTCACCATAAATTGTCTTTGGCTATTGAATGTATGTGACTGTTTCAATATACAGGGTGCGGCATTTAACATTACCCAATTTGAGTTGACAACACTGCTTGTGTGGGTTCCATGCGACCTTGGTTTCAGTGAACAGTGGAACGTTGATCTGTGAAGCAGATCATATTTCGTGTGGAACAGAATCGTATTCTTGCAGCGAGAGTTTCATCGGATATTTGGTGATGCTCAGCAACGTTGGGGCTACACCATCAAGAAAAATAGTGGTGACGAAGGGTGACATAAGCAAATGGGTAGACAGACATATTATACAATGTTAAGAAAAGCGTTTAGAGAAATCAAAAGTAACATTTTCCTTTATTGTTTTTGTACCTACATTTTCTCCTGAAAGTATAATATTAGAAAGTAATAAAATCAGTTTAAATTTTTTGGAGGAAGGATGCAAGTTGCTTACCTCAAATAAGTTCTTCCAAACACCCAGCCCCTGTGATCGAATAATTATGGTCAATGATTCCGAAAAACGCTGGGAAGGAGTGCGGGTTCAAGGTCCGCTCACGCCACCAAGAAAATGCCTGAATGGGAACTTCAATAGAAGCTCTGGTTTCAGTCTTCTCACTTCTCTAAGAAAATAGCAACATGAAAAACATTACGACCTGTAGCTTGAAGCTGCTGTAAAGGGCATAAATGTAAAGTCTGAATAAGTTGCAAACTCCCACCACCTTTAGTTTGGTAATACTGCCCTCATTTTGTTTTCGAATCTTGGTTTCTGTTTGTCGTAAAGGTCACCGTAGATATTTTTCAATTGAAATACTGACAATCAATAGTGACAATTTTTTATTTTAAAAAATCCGTTGATTCGTTTTAATTTGCCTTTAGTAGATGCTGACATACCATAAATAACAAATGTTGACTTCGGTAATTTTAAAATATGTTTTTTAAAACTATTCCCAGCTGATTGTTTACAATAAACTCCAACAATTTGATAGGTGCAAGCATTTTATTTTCACTACTGCGGATGACAATGTTTATTTTGTAGCAGGCACTCAAAAACGCTTTGGTACATCAGTTTAAATTTCGTCTAAAATTTCATTTTCTTTTCCCTTACGACTAGAATTAACGGTGTTTTACTAGCAAATTAGGTCAACTGAAGAAATATTAGGTCTCTATTTTACCAGTGGAAAGCGCTGACGATTCTGTAGACGGTGTGAGAAAGACAATGGCAGAATTTCTACATCCAGAGCAGAAAAGTTATATATATTTTTTATCAGTTAAATTAATATCGATAATGTTTAAAATATTCAAAGATTATATCCTAGATTTAGTTAAAATTGTCCACAAGAGTGAATCAGTAAGAGTCCTCTTTAAACCTCTAAATCCCAAGTACGTAACTTTTGGAAACGAAGTCTTCCATTCCCAAACATTTCCTCCTTTAGAGAATCCATTTCTTCTTTGTCATTTTATTATATCGTCTCGGACAACCCAGCACTCAAGAAAGTGCCTACAGCGATAAATATTTTATGATTAAAATACTGTAGTTTCTTCTATTCAGCTTGTAAGACGCCCCCACATTGACACCACAAATTATGTAAGATGCCTTCACGTTGTGATGCCTTAAGCTCATGTAAGAAGCCACAAGCATGGGGACAGAAAATACTGAGTGAGGCCTCGCACCTTATCTTCACAAGTTGCTGTGTAAAGATGTGAGATGTCACTGTCAGTGTGGGGTGTGTATGCAAATCAAAAATTGCATTACTCTGGTACTCAAAAGAAGTGGGATTAATTAATTTACTTCCCGAGATTTTAATTATCGAAATGATGCTAAGTTAATAAAAAAAAATGTTGAGCACCTAGAATTTAGAAAGTATTACGGCTGTAGAGATAAACAAATCAAGATAATGCGGTAGAACATGATAATCTATACATCTGCGACAAACCTTGTATTCTTTATGAATTTTGAAGATGAAACAAGCGCACTATTTGGCCACACCCCATCTGGAACCATCCAGGTAGTTGCCCGTAAAGAAAACACATTTTCCAATACAAACATTAGATGTACTCACCATGCAGCTAACTTCAGGTCTCATTCAGCGGGAGGTGAAAAACTGATCCCAAAAAATGACACACAAGGGGTTGAATATTAAAGAGATTCACATAGGATTTATTATTATGAGTTGAATGAAGGTGATGATGGTTGAATTTAGAACACAACGATACTTTTGATCCTGTGATCACATACACTGATGGCTCTTACACACTTATAGGCCATACTCTTTTATACACACACACGAGGATTATTACTTCTTTTTTTGAAAGAAACAAACACTGAGATAAAAAAAAATAATCTTTTAGATATATATCGATATCAGTTTCTAGTTTCTTTGGCCAAGAAAACCTGTAATTTTCACTTGTATTCTTCCAGTTGATCAACTTCTACCGTTGAGTGTTCAATTGAATACACGGGGTATCTGTTTCATTACTGGATCACGCCGGTCACTATGTTCATGGATGTTTCAAGAATGGTGTGACGTTTTCCTTTCTGATATGAAACATGCAGCTTCGCTGGTGGAACCACACAAATGATAAAAGAAGACTGAGGGAGGTGTCTCTGATGTCACTCCCGGAAAATGAATGACTTTGCTTTTGTCACGGGAGGATCTCCGGTATTGGACATTAAACAAGGTCAACACACACTGTTATCACTGGCAAATAGGTAAGCCATGAGTCCGTGAAATAGTCTCAGATGTGTTGCAAAGTTCAACAGCTTGTTTGGTACATAACCAAAGATACAGCACACTTGTATATAACGTTTAAGAATAAAAAAAACTTGATTAGATATTTCCACTAGATATATATATATACACACACATTAGATTGCACTTCCATTTCGTTGCAGTAAATGTGAAGAGTTGAACAAAAAAACAATGTTTTTTTTACGCGACTTTGTGTTTCCTGTCAGAATGTTTATACATTGCAGGAGAAGTCACTGAGACATATCTGATGTTCATTCGTAGTGTCTGAGAATGAAACCACCACCGGCACTAACAAAGTACTATTTCTGACTCTTTTCTCCTTTGAAAATGGTTATGACACGTTCATAGTGAAGCCTGTTAAGTGGGCTTCGTAAGCCTCCACCACTGATTTTTATTCACTACTAAGTATCGCGGTTGCACACGACGCGAACTTTTATCAGTCTGAGACCTCCACTCGAATTTCGGAGTTTTGTGCTGATGCTTTCACGGATCTTAAACAACTAACTACGCAAACCAATTTTCTCGTACGGGTCACCTGTTCCCGCCTTCAAAATGCCAGTACTCGCTTTCAACGTCCTCTCTCGCATATTGCAAAAGAGATCCACATACACTTGGCTACAGGGTTGCCAGTTTTCATTGTTTCAATTAACAGAGTATTTTTACATTAAATGAATAAATAACAGATAATATACTACTTGCACAACTCTAAACATTAACTATGTACATAATGAAACCATATTGTATCATATTTAATTTGGACAACAACAACAAAATAAAAATAAACAACATATAGTCTGCTTCCGCAGAAACGAAAACAGCTCTGTCTTTAGCTGACATCTGGTGGCAGATCAAAGAGATTCCAGCAAAACATGGAGGGTGGAAAACAAAATTCAAAAACAAAGTGAATCATGAATAAAATGTTAAATATATAAAAGAAAAAGATGTATGAACTAAGAAGAGGGGTGGACATGATAGGGAATTTAATTTAGAGTTAATATCTGCAATTAGAAAAGAGTGACAATCAACAGAAAAAACAAGTAAACGAAAATAAACAGTACATCCAATGTTTGCGCTAGATCAATGCATTGTCAATACAGTCGTCACCTTTTTGGCAGCCTGAGATGTAAACAAAATAGTGCGTGATGGAAAATACACATGACATTGAATTTCGGCAGTGGTCAGGGGAACCCGATACATAAAAGTATTGTATGAGGGAAACGATTGTCCAAGAAACCTTTTTGATAGCTGAAAAAAAAATATACAAAGTAATTGGCTACATACACATTAGAGTATCACTCCGCTGGTCTAACGGGACGGCTAGTCTAGGCCCATCCCGGGTGGAGACATGAGAAGGGAGACTTGTGAAAAAACGTCAAGACTAAAAGTAACACGTCTTTGTCCACCAAAATTCACAACTTCTTGCTGTATGAACAACAATGACATACAAGCCGACACTGTGCCGCCAATCATCAGTGTGGCAAAGATGATATATTTGTAGCTGTATTTAGTTAGAGGTGTTTTGGACTATAGTACATCTGATATTTTGTGGTTCCTCTAGTGGTTATTGAACAGGTTAAGGTTTTAACACTGCTACGTGCCATCCGAAACTTCAGGTATCCTGGGACGCTACCGAGTTCTGCTCGCCAAAATTGCTGTGGATTTTCAAATTTGATGTTCAAAATCGTGATGTTATATTAAAATGATTTCCATATGTCCTGCTTCTGAATTTAATCTTAATTGGTTCATTCCTTTATCCGATAATATCCTAATCCTTCTGATGATTTCCAGAAACAAAACAAAAACGAGAGAGAAAGAAAAAAAATTGATGCTATAATTGTATGCATGAACAAATTTGCATATCAAACTCTTGACGATGTGGTATGCAAATAGGTTGACGCTACCTGCCTTATACAAGCTCCAATACTCTTCCGTGCAACGTTTTAGCTCATTGCTTGCCTGCGAGAAAATGATGCAGACACAATATGAGGAGAGACGTGTCTACATGGAAAGCGCGCGAGGGCAAGAATGATGCGAAGTAGCCCTTTATACACAGGAAAGCGAGACATTTTCACAAACGCCTCCCCAGTCGAGCCTCTCAGCTTGTGTATATCGTCTGGTCCTACTTTAGATAGCGTGAACAAAAAGAATCGGCAATTTTGAGCGAGAAAGTTCTTGAATGCTATAGTTATGACATTTTTTCATTAGTTTTTATATTTTCACATAATATATTGTATGTTACTTGAAGGAACAAATGACTAATATTGTGATAATAAAGGTCCAAATCGCATCGAAATTCATTACCAATGAAGACAAAAGTATTTTTTATATCACAAAAGTTTGGGTAGACGATGTCTACTATGTTTATCCCCAGAAATCGCCACTGATTAGAAAAATAATCAATCAGTGGGTGTTTCAGTGGAGTAAGATTGGATCTGTACAGTACATAGCCCATACTAGTCGAAACCCTGTCCGGTCACCTGAAAATATCGAGCGTGTGAGACGTTTTACGGGGTTATGTGAAAACTCAGATTTTCACTAACACCGTCCCTGACAATAACAGCCTTACAAAGCAATCCGTCAGGAGATTGCGAATGTTACACAGAACATACTACGTTGCGTCATGCCAAGTGTACCTGAGATATGGCAGCAATGACTTGACTGTAGCAGAGGACATCTCTAAGACGTTGTATTCAAGACGTGAGGCCTGTTTTGTGAATCCAAGATACTTACTGTCTTAATTAATCGTGTTCAGCTGCACTTATTGCTGTTTATAATAAACGTGTTGTCCAACCTTCAAAATGAATACCGTTAAGTGCCGCCCCTGTACTATATCTAAAAGTCTTGTCAACCCTAAGTATATTTAATATTAAATTCTCTAAGCGTAAACGAATTTTGCCGTGTTTCCGTATCTCTAGCACGTTTGGGTCATGGACCTTAGATCACCACTGTGTGCGCACGCAGTCCCTACTACTACGCCTGCTACTTGTCACCTGCCATGCTAACTTCAGGTTTTCAGATTTCCTACATTTCACCAGGCAAGTGATGGGATATTACCTAACTAAAGCCCAGGCTGCTACAATCCCATCCCTCTCTCCAGAAGATATTACCGAGGCACTTCATCCCTCAGACTTATAACGGTCTTAAACCGCAGCTATTAGAACAGCCTAAAGAATTAAAGACATTAAAAAAACAATGTATTCTGGGCTGGACAGATAATGAAATAAAATCCTTGTTACCTGATTTAAAATTGTCTTTGCTTGCATGAAGAGATCAAAGAAGAAATGGTAATTCTGGATTGCATGTCTTTATAGCCTATGTTTGTAAGAGGGTCAGAAAGGCTAAACACAAGCCTTTCGGATTAATCCATTTATTTAAAATGTTTCAATAGTACAAAATATTTATGAAAACAAAAGACTAGGAAATATGAATTTAGATTGCATTTTAACATTTTGGTTTGTTATTTCATTATTTGCTTTTAAACTTCTATTGTAAACCTTTTATTCGAAATATATCATCAACTTTGATTAATTCAGTCTCTGCATGAAACCTTCTTGTTCATCTATAGAGAAACCACTGTTTCTCGTAATTCAGTTATGACTATCACAAAGGCGTCCCGGGCTCTCATTCCGCTCGTACAAAGATTTTTTTTTACTTTTTCCGACGCTTTCATAACCACTCATATCAAAACGTCTACAATAATCATAAAAATGAATTCAAATAATATTTGGAAGTGAAAATGTTATACATGTAATCAAACAGTTGATTTATACAACAGATTGTAAAAATGCAAAAGAATTTAACTTTTTACGTTATATCACAGTCATTCACTTGTAACCAAGCTGTACCTAAAGCAAACATATGCAGAATGTGATCAGAGGTTCAGTCAGTTGAAATGTGCAGAAGAATTTCACTGTTTTTGTAGTGTATTACATTCATTCGCTTGTAACAAAGTCGTAACCAAAGTAAACATGTATCTATAACACACGTAACATCTATTAAAGCGCATATTCATCACTTAAAATGATGTACCTCTCTTGTTTAAAATTGCTGTGTCCTTTGTTTACATTGTCACTATAGTGTGCATGAATACTGTTCTGGAAATTTTTCAAACTGCTCATCGTTCAATAGTTGCTTTTGAACAACAGAACTAGCATCATGTAGCATAGTGATGACATACGAAAACCAACTCCATTCACAAACATTCTCATTTCGTTGAATGCTTTGTTGAAAATTAGATCTTATTGAATTTGTGAACATGTATCAGGATTGAATATGCAAGTATGGAGGCCATTCGGGTTTGTGATCACATAGTTTCTATCACAGTTCATAAATTATAGTTTCAATTCTGAGTTCCAATAGTCTACGCTGACTCTAGTCTCGTGGTCTTGTGGTAAAGACCCCTACGTACGGATAAGTACTGGGAAAGCAGCGCAGACGGACATTCAGATATAATCCTGAATCAGGTTTGTCAGTGTTTTCCTCAGTTGCATCAGACAAATGCTGCAATTGTACCTCTCTCCTTTTCTCAGATTCCTGGTCAGTGACATTATCCCAGAGACTGAAAAGGGGTTAAAGTTAGAGCTGAAAGGAGTATAAATTAAATAAATATTGTAGGAAAAAGTTTAAAGCACATTTTGGAGAGCTGTTTTTGAGCATTTGTTATAAATCTATTTTAATGAAAAACTTTAAAACTTTTCTTACCCTCCAGACTATGAATGTGCAGCAGTTATAAATGCATTCTTCAAATTTGTAGATTTTTAGGACTGCAATTTTAATACAAAATATATATCTGGTGTAGTAAAAAGTAATCCATTATTTTGCCAATAGATGTCTTCAGTGATCTGTATCTCGCGTTGTATAAGTCCGATCGGGTGCAACGAGATGGCGTTCAAACGATGAGATTGCGTACTACAAACACTGTTCAGATAGTTGTGATGAGTTGACTCAGTGTTGTGTGAGCGCGCGTCAAAATGGACACTAGCAAAGAGAAAATACGCTATATTTTACAGTTTTTCTTCGATAAAGGCGAAAACGCAAGCCAGGCGGCTGCAAATGTGAAGACTGTTTATGGTCCTGATACTGGAACAGCCAATCACGCGCAATTTTGGTTTCGTCGATTCCGTTCCGGTAATTTTGACGTCAAAGATGTACCACGCACTGGAAGGCCACGTGTCGAAAATGTCGATAAAATCATGGACATTGTCGCGTCCGACCGTCATGTAAGCACTGTTTCGATTGCCCCAGAGCTAAACATTGCACAAAAAACCGTGTGGAACCATTTGCATAAGGCTGGATACACAAAGAAGCTTGATGTATGGGTGCCACACGAGTTAACGCAAAAAAAACTCATGGACCGAATTTCCATCTGCGAATCGCTGCTGAATCGCAACAAAAGCGACCCATTTCTGAAGCGGTTGGTGACTGGTGATGAAAAGTGGATCACTTACGACAACGTCACGCGAAAACGGTCGTGGTCGAAGCGCGGTGCGCCGGCGCAAACGGTGCCCAAGCCAGGATTGACGGCCAGGAAGGTTTTGCTTTGTGTTTGGTGGGATTGGCAGGGAATTATCTACTATGAGCTGCTCCCCTACGACCAAACCCTTAACTCGGAACAATACTGTCAACAATTGGACCGTCTGAAGGCAGCAATCGCCCAGAAGCGGCCAGCTTTGGCCAATAGGAGAGGCATTGTGTTCCACCAGGACAACACACATCGATAGTGACTCGCCAGAAGCTCCGGGAGCTTGGTTGGGAGGTTCTTATGCATCCACCTTATAGTCCGGACCTGGCACCGTGATTACCATCTGTTCCTGCTATGGCGAACACGTTTGCTGGTGAAAAATTCGCTTCAAGAGAGGCTTGTGAAAATCGACTGTCTCAATTTTTTGCCAATAGGGAGAAGGGCTTCTATGAGAGAGGCATCATGATATTACCTCCCAAATGGCAACACGTTATTGAACAAAACAGCGCATATGTGACCTAAATCGGATCATTCTAACTATGGTAAGTCAAGCCTTCAATGTCATGCAAAAATAATGGAATACTTTTTACTACACCAGATATTTAAAAAATTCTATCTACTTTTAAATAGCACTGAATATGAACTCGCCTTGATTTTACAGTGGTAAATTTTCTGCCTTTTCCTTTCTTATATTTGTTCTTCAGAATTATCCTCATCTTCGAAACAGGTTATATTTTTTCTCTGTCATCTTGCAAGATGTAGAATAAGAAGTTTCGTCCTATAACAAAACTGTCCTAAACTTCATTGCACTCCAACTTAATCTGTCGTTCCAACATTCGCATTTGTTGCGGCGAATTGATAGCACGACAACAGTGGTTTTCTTGACGTTACTGCCAACATCAAACTTTGATCTAAGAGAAGATGGTCCACCTTCAAATGCTTTTTACTGATGGATCATATTGGAGTTGAATAATGGTAGCTTCCCTGATCCTCAAGGATTCTCCGAGTTTGAGAATTATTACAAGATTTTTTCTTTCCTTCTTTGGTTTATAAACTTATCACGAATTTCACTGCATTTACTAATGGCATTCAGTAAGCGAAGCTATCTACTCATTTTCAATCTGCCAGCAATCCTTTTATTGCACTTTTAAGCATTTCAATGATTTTACATTTTCAGAAAAAGATTTCCAATCCATCTTGCAAGCCACACAAATAACAAATCGTTGGTTACTCAAAATCACTTGGTTGCCGCCCGAAATAGTTTGGGTACAATATGAAGATTTTATTCAGCGCGTGAAGAGAGACACTTTAGATTCCTACTAGAGGAAGATTTAGGAAGGACTCTTAATTTTAGTTAATCTTCAATCCTTTCAGTTTATGGTAGGGAATTCAATAAGAAAAAAAAAAGCATGCCTCACTGTGGCAATAAAAGGATTCTAACAAGGGACCATTCTATTTTTGACAATTCGATTTCGGAAAATGCTTGCTATCACCGGATTCAGTACCCAAAGAAACCGAGAAAAACAAGTTTGTAGCTGCAGACCGTAAACAGGGTCGGAGATAAAGGGGTCCAAAGTTCTAATACAGAGCGCAGAAAGTGCCTATAAACACCATGTAATTTTGAAACGAGTGGAGGAATTGAGATAAAATGTCAAGTATGAGTAACGTGTGTGCTCTACTGAATACGTGTACTACACATCATGTCGGCCATCTTAAAAGTCGCCATATTGAATTTATCGAAAAGAAATAAACGGGAAGGAAGGCATGTGGCATATCAGTTGAGGCTAGCTTTCCCAGAAATTCGAATATGATGTTATTTGTTACCAACCTTTATTGCGTGAGAACGTGAGAAGCTATGGACCCTGGAAGTTGTGAAAAGGCGAAATTAACGGTTTTGGCTTCTGTCATTTCAGTGTATTTAACGCGATCCAAGAACATGAGCAAAGTAGTGCTGTGGACACAGTGTTCGAATTATTGCTGTTGATAAGAAACTTTTATGTTGTTAAGACAGTCGTGAAAGGTGCATAGGAACAACCGATATAAAACTTGAAGGTGTTCAACATTCTCGAATAATTAGTGCTAATCGTGCATTTACAACAGATCTGATGCACATTTAATTGTATCTGTTGTGTACCTTAAGAATGATTGTGTGGTTGAGACAAACGTGGGAACAACAGTGAGTACATTTGAAGAAAGATAAAGATAAACAATCAGAAGCCAAAACCGTTAATTTCGCCTTTTCACTCGTATAATGTACCAGGCAGCCGGAGTTCCTCGACACGAAAAGCGTTGAGAAACACTACTTAAAGTTCTATATGCCCGGGACCGCATGTGATACATCAATCTAAACTACAATAATACCAGAAATAATTGGTAAATTTAATTTTTATGCTCTGTACAACACGAGCCGTGAAGTCTCCACCAAACCTTACAAGCCATTATCTCTTACGTCATCATCATTAGTGGCGGTATAAGGCAATCTGGGGCCCGGGGCAAGTTGATATGGTAACCTCACCTTCAATATTTGCCTTGTACTGTTCGGTACAATGAGTATGTGAACTTAGGCACGGGAGCGTACACAAAACGCAGCCTTGTAATCTATTTGAAGTGAAACCGAATTAAGCAAAGGTTTAAAACGTTAGGCTACGTTAGATTTAAAGTTATGAACACGGGGTAGTATCGAAACAGCATCCTAAAACGAAGGAATTGAATAATATCTTGGTTTTAGCTTTAATTTGCAGATTCTTTAATGGGAATTGAAATACATAAAAGCAAATGCGAACTAAAATGTGTTATGATTTGATGTACCTTTGCGAGAGAGCTGAAATTGTGAAATACAACTAAGGGCACTATGCGGGCTCCAAGCAAAAACACAAATAATGGATATATCTATGTTGTCAGTTGTAATATGTAATGTATATAACCTAGAGATACGTTGATTGATACAAAACCTGTGTGAGGAGACAATCCAACGAAACGTCCGATGTTGAAATGAACTAAATTGTATTTATTATGCTGATGCTCAAAATTCAATTTTTCTCTTTTTGCTATAGTCTTTTGTTTGACTGGATAGGAATTTATGTATAATGATGCTCGACAGAGATCAATCAAAACTGGTGTTCTTGGTACACCGAGAAAATGAGATTATAATGTAATATCATGAATGGAGAAGAATGTAAAATAAGGATTATATAATATATATGTTTAGCTAAGCTCGAACCAAATAGTTTATGGCAAAAAATGATTCATGACTTGTTTGATAATAATTGTATCATTAAGATGTTAACTTTGAAAGTACATGTAAAAGATTGTTTGTGTTTATAATAAAATATACACATGAACATACTAGTTTTAAAACTGTTCAAATGAAATAAATTGCGTTGCGCAATAGTACCAAGTTTTTTATTAGCAGTCTGAACAGATTTGCTAGAGTGGCTTTCGCTACCCTAGGCCACGTTTGTTTTATAAGTTGGGTGTAGCCTCACCTGATGTGCATTAAGCCCAGGGGTGGGTTTCAAGAAAAATACTTAAGTGTAAAATTTGTCTTAATCAGACCATCGACTTCTACATAATACTGGAGTGACTACTTAGATGAAAAAAAAGGCCGTATAAAACTGAGTTAGAACTGAAAATTTGGTCCACATTGGATTAGACTGGAAGTGGACTAACAAGCGTAAACGTTTGCTCTGGCGTCTTTTAAATGTTTGCTCTGGCATCTATCTTTAACACCAAGTAGTCACTCCAGAATTATGTAGAGCTCGATGGTCTGACTTAAGTCAGATTTTATACTTAAGTATTTTCTTGCAACCCAGCCCTGGTTCTTAAAGCAGGCACTTCACTATCTTCTACTATGTTTGGAAAAGGACCTTTAACCCTGATCATCACAGTAAAGAGCTCAAGCTCAGCTAGCCGAGGGCAAAGAAATAATTATAATACCGATAACGTTTTGGAGTATACCCACAATATATTATACTTTACAAAGTGAACTTCTCACTTGCCTATACAAATATATTTTCGCTCAGATACCGTAACCTATACTTGAGAATGGTTATTCAGATTGTGGAGACTCATGCTTATCAGCCATTACAGTGAAGCGCACAAGTAAGAGTCCTGAGACGACATAGCTATTATGTCACAGACCACCATCGATATGCTCCATTAATTAATCTTAACAAGCAATGATTCACTTGTGTCGGCGACAGGTAGGGATCCTTCTCCAAGTGGAGCCGTGGGCGACAGCACCTTAGCACACCCTACGCAGCCACTGATCATCATTATACGTACCTCCTATTTGAGCAAGATTCAAGATGGCCGGTTTGAAAATAGTCACCCACAAGTAATGACTTCAGTCTCTTGCTATGAATTTTCATAATTAGCATTCCTCCAGCTGTTTTGGAGAGAAAAGGACGTTTCCAGTCCACGCCTATATAAGGGTTTTGGATGAAGGTCTACAAAACCACTTTAAGGAGATATGGCCAAACAACTCATTGTGCCTTGTACTACCTTTCGCTCGTAAGATTATTTTGTCAATCGTATCTCCATCGTGCAATAGTGCCATAGTGAAATGTTTGCCAAACGGAGGATATGTTCAGTAAAGTTACTGAATTATTCTGTACAGCAATTTACATGCCTGCGTGAACGTAGAGCTTGGTCAGTTAGATTGCCTCTGGTTGAAACTTATGACGTCATATCCCGGGAGAAGGAAGTACAATCCTTGTAGAAGGAAGTCATTCAGAACAATCCTGTAATAAACATGAAATAAATTAGCGTTAAATAATAAACATAAGCGTTCCAATTTTTTAGTTATATTTGTTATTCTTAAAGAAGAACATAATAAATTATTTTCGATTTTTCTTTTTTTGGAATTAAATTTAAGGTTAAGTGGGAGCTAGAGCTCCCAACTATGTCAATGCTGAATCCGGGACAAAATGAAAAATAAAGAAATCAGTGGCGTATCTAGAACTTTTTTGAGGAGGGGGACGCAGGTCAAAATATTCAAAATTGCGACTTGCAAGGTTAATTATAAAAAAATGGAACCTTTTCGACCTCGTCTTCATTAAAGTCTTTTGTTTTGGCTTGGCCTGTAAAATATTCTGAGAAGTTAAACCGGAGGTTTATATTACGCTCTATATATATATTGATTGAAGAAGTATTTTAACACAAATAAAATTTATGGAAAGGAACACAACTATGCTTAACAGTAAAACAAATATGCTTATTTATTTATTGCATATTTATTTATCTAAAATAATTTTTGTGCCTTCAATATTTCCTTTTTATGATGTTTCCTATAGCGTTCTAGTTGATTAGAGTGTGTGGCCTGTGAAAGAAGCACTGTGATTGGTTGAAATTTGTTTAGTTTTGGAAAATAAACGATTTCTGGGACGTGATTGGCGGAAGACGTAGAAAGGATCTCTTGGCCTTCTGGTGCTTATTATGAACTGATAGTGTTGATTAGTGTTTCGTTTGAAGAAGATGTTGTTAGAACTTCGAAACTGTAACGCCTGCTGTGTTTTTACAATAAAGTTAAGTGTAATAGCATTGTCAGCCTGTTTTAATTAAATTAAGTATGGATACAAGGACTCAATGTAATTATATCCGCATAAAAAAGTATTTCTGTGTACGAAAGTTGAGAACGAATTTCGAAGTGACGTCATAGACGATTCCCTTGTAAGTTTCTTGTGAAGGGCCTGTTCAACTAATAAAAAAAAAACTTGTCGATTACCATTATATATAAATTAATTTAAAATATGCACGTGTGATGGGATAAACGTGAACTTCTGTAACTTTCTTCTTCAACATGGATCCCGTCATTCCAAGTTTTCTACTTGGTTGGAAGGTGAAAGTCGATATACGTCAATTCCAACAAACAATAATCCTACATGATTTAAATTTCTATTTTGCTCCACCCAGGTGTTTGTATTCATGGTTCATTACACTGATGACGTAGACTAATATCATCTGTTGTGAAAGCATTTGGGTGAGAAGATTAGAATTATTCAATTTGGAAGTAATTGCTAGAAAATCAATTTTGACTTTTTTTTAAAATAATTCGTATTTATGAAGAATCAAAATAAAAAAGACAAAAATAAAAATGTACAATCTATTTCTATTTTCGTTCTCCCTCTTCTATTCATTTTATTTTATTTTCTCTTGATAGGCAATTATGACGTAACCGTGAGAGGGATGGTAACCCTAGGCGAGTTTACTTCCTCAGGGATGGGGAAGATAAGATCATGGACTTAGTCTAAATTTTATCCCAATATGCACTTGCTAAAAGTTACGAAACATCAACGTCTCAGTCAAGATACCCGGTGGCAGGATATGAGCCTTCAAAGTGTCAATCCAAAGACCGTTACCATAACTTCAGAACTGTATGGACTGGGATAACCTCATTCATGTAACCGATCCTTAGAATACCCTATTCAAATGTAGCTTTAAGAATGATTACGTCATCATTTTTAAAAGGTTTCATAACAGACAACTAATTTCAGAGTAATCTATTGTTCTTTCTCTTTAGTTATACAAGAGAAGATTTTTTTCTTACCATTCTCTCTGTTACGTAAGTAATTACGAGATACTTTATTTTCTTTCCCGTTTTTTTTTTTTTTTTTAAATGTTTCTGTACGACTTTTCTTCCACAAGCTACACTAAATTAAATTTTAATTAGATTTTAATTAGGTTCCCCCTTTGAAGCTCTTTATTTGTTTCATTATTCAAGAACTGCTCAATATATCCTTTGTTGTTATGTGATATTACATTAATAACTGCGAGCAAAATCCTTGCGAATATTATGCTAAATTGTGCTCCTCAAGACAGAATAATAATATAAATTTTTGGTTCTTGCAGTGTTTTTTAACACGTTTTCATTAACTCGCTTTCTTGTCTGTCTGTTCGGTACAAATTTTGCAATCGATTTTAAACTCACTTCCCATTATCCGATTTCTTTGAAATTTTATAAACTTGTTTCGACAATACAATATTCAATCATTAGATATAGACAAAATAATCCAGTTAACTGTAATTGATTAATTAAAATAATGCGAAAATATCCTTAAATTTACGCAATGCTGCAACTATATTGTGAAATTTGGGTTGCCTATCTTGCAGGGAGTTTAATATTCATCTATTATACATTAAAAAACTGAATTATCTTTTTTTTAAAAAAAACATGCTTTTTTAAGATGAACTAAAGAGAAAAAATAATAAATTAAACTAATCTTATTAATCGGAAAATAAAAGCGTGGGTGCTCTTGCTTACCTTATCATAAAATCATAATATCTAAGAGCACTCACGCTTTTATTTTCTAATTGATAAGATTAATTCAATTTATTATTTTTTACTTTTTAGTCCATCTTAAAAAAGCGTGTCTTTTTTAATCCCTTTTTTGTAATTCTCTTAAGAACAACCTGGTGGAACATTAACTTCGCATTCGGAAGGCTCTAGGTTCAAATTTAAAGGGTGGCTACCCTGGCTGACGTTTTTCTTGCTATGCCGGGCTTATGGACGATGCTACCTTCTAAACTATGTCCTGCCTAACTTCCTCCCGACATCCTCCCCACTTTATTTAGACAGGAGTAAAAGACACCTAACGGAACAGCCAGCGATTGAGCTAAGATCCTTCTTTGTTTCTTGAACACTATCATATTAGTATCAGTGGCCTGTTATTTATTACTATTCTTCGTGTGACGAAAATGTATAGAACAATTGAAGTATTAAGATGCAAGTAAATGAAGAAATATTAGTTGAAAAGAACTAAAACTATTGTAAGAAAAAGTTCTTGTCTCAATAACATTACATAAGATTAAATATGCAGTTCGTGTTTTCCATTAATTTTGTGGACTTGACTTGAAAATTGCCAACAAAAAGTCGGAAATATTCAATCCACTACTGGATGAGAGCTCTCAACTGTGATCGCCAACTGTCTTTTATTCACAGCAACTCCCCAATTACATCACGATGCTGGCTGGACACCATTCCAGACCCTCACGCCTTGGAAACATTTTGTGCCGTATAGCCTCAATCAGTCGCCACAGAACATAGCATTAAAATTTGGCGTTGACGTTCAGGCCTCTCCGGGAAGAATTCATCGTACACACTCGCCCTGACCACTCATTATCTTGATAGGCCTTTTTTCAGCGCTTGAATAGTGCTTGTCACTTAACAAACACATCACACTGCTCATTGCTTCACTGCCATAGGCCTCCTGAAACATTTGAAAGGTCTCTGTTTCCGATTCGCTCATAACTTTGAAGCATAATTTGATAACACTCACATCTACAGTTTCTGGTTCGTGTCGAAATTGTTATTGTACCCGTTCACGTAGCCACAGTAACGTAAGTAGCACAATTCCTTGGCAATCGGCATACAGACTGAGTAAGTCGCTGTTATCACCATTGTGTATCCCGGTGGAGTTTCATGGAAGCTTTTTCATACCACCTCTCAAAACTATTCTGATCATATCTTCTAATTTTGAAGAAATACGAGTAGATACATGCAATGAACTGAAAAGGGAACTATTATCACAATTCCAGCTTTGCGTAATTGAAAACGAGATGCGACTTTTCACCTACGCTCAGGGATGTAATGGAGGGTATGCACAGATATACGGCCACCTCAGATTTTAAGACATCACCGTATACCCAACTGAAATTTATAACATACGCAGGTATATGGGACAGTAAATGAAAGTTTACGTTACAACGAGCGAAGCGTATACCCACCTATAATTTTAGCATTACACCCGTGCCTACGCTAATTAATTTGGTACTGCTTTCGATTCAGAAAAACTGTCCTCCCAATAGGAAAGAGTAGTGCCCTTATTCATACTCCTTAAGTGAGACTCAACTGTATTTTATGTTTTTGAAAAAAAAAAATGTTTCTATCATAAGAATGTGTTGAATGTAACAACAGCTGATTTACAGGCGAAACTTATGCAGTATACCTCTTTAAAACACTTGGTTTAATTTCCGTTAATTGAACATTCAAATTTTCTCTTTCTCTTGCGAAAACAGATCTCGCAATACTCACTAATAAAATTAATTCAACCAAGGAAATATTTCCTCAAGTTTTCCTAGAGGAAATATTTGCTTTTCTTACTATTGTTTGGAGTATAGTAAAAGACAGTGAAGTAAATTGATTTTCTCCTCCTTACGTCGAATTATTCTTCTTCTTCTGGCTGCCTCTTTCTCTCTTGTTTTTTCTGAAGAAGTAAAAGTGTCTCCCTTTCTTCGAAAATTTGGAAAGAACTTTCGGGGAGGAAAAAAAAATGTTAGCCATTTTTCAACTTCAGATGACGTAGTTGAGCTTCTAAACTTTATCAAGTGTGTGTGGGCAAAGCCTTGTTGTCGAGGGAGAAACTTCTATCTTGCAACGTTGGCTTCATAGGCTTTTGAAATTGTATTGTATGGCATACTTCTACAGACACGCAGAAAAATAAAACATATAAACTGAGTTACTTTACTGATTAGTAAATGAAAAAGTGTTAAATCTTTTTTTTTTCAATCCATTCTTCTGAGGGTTACCCATCTATATGGAAGGAGGTTTTGATGGATGTGATAGTTTTAAGATTACACAACCCCTCTATATGATAATGATTATAAATAATGCACACATGATCTTTCGATCCTAAATATTTGAATGAGCTGTGGAAGATATGACGATGTAAATGGCGCACGTGACGTCATAACACATGGAATATTCTTAGTGGACAGATGATGCTGAGTTTTTGTCTCAGTGCTTCTCGAGGCATTAATGATAGAGACAAAGAAGCATGTTAAGACAATGTAGGACTGACTACATTGTAATATATTATGAAATATGAATCAAGTGGGATATTTAGTTCTGAAAGGTTCGTCAAGTTGAAAATCTGGATTGTTTGATACAAGAGTGAAATTATGAAGGGCAGAGAGAAGAGATAAGGGTGTTTCATTATAGAGTAAGTAGTTTTAGTTTCGTTTGAGATGTCCTGTTGCATTGCATTATGGAGTAATATATCGTCAGTTATCTCACGAAGTGATGCAAGTGATTTTTTTTTTGCTAATTTTCAACTTTTTTGTATCTCATCATACGTAACAGCTATTGAAGATGAGAATCTCATTATTTTATCACGTATTGAATATGCTTTGTTTCAGAGAGCGAATTACTATTTTAATCGTACGATTTTTTCGTTAAAATGTCGTTATTATGTCAGATCTAAATTGTATACGTATCACTAAAATATTACAGATACGTCATGTTACGGGAACAACAAATACTCATGTTTCTTGCTCACATATTGAGAGAACTATATAGATATGCAGTACATCACTTCGCAAAGACTCGAATTACGTAATCCTTCTTGTTATACATCTTCTATTTATCACATGCAAATATTCGGAACGTGATTCAACTAGATAATAAAACAGTATTCAACTATTTAGGAATTGGTCATCATTTACAATAGCACGCAGTAGAATACGGTTTCTTAAAATTGAAAAAAAAAAGTTCTTATCTGTGCACCGAGAAACATTTTCTTAGAAATGAGATATCAGCATTTTTATTCTCATTTGATTTAAAATGAGACCATACCGGTTTGAGAATAAGATTAGTAATCTTGTTTCTAACCCGGTAATCTCTTATTTTCAATTTAATGAGAATGTTGATATCTCATTTCTAAGAAAATGTTTCTCGGTGCACAGATAAGAACTTTTTTTTTTTTTCAATTTTAAGAAACCATTTTTTTACCCTGCACTTTTCAGGCATTCACACTTTTCCATAATTTAAGATTTCAACTTTATTATTTTTGTTAATAGTGTCCGTTCGACTAATACAAACGTATTCTTTTAGGTGAAAACAGTTTTTGTATCATCTTCCCGTTGTTAAAATTACGTCCTAGTATATTTTTTTTTTGTTATTATTTTTCTTTCCTAAGAATGACTTTTTTATTTTAAATTTATCAGTAGAAAAGGTAAAAAAGAAAGGTAAGCTATAGTATTTAACAAATATTTCAATTGTAGTGTGTATTTGAAGATAAAATACTAACTAAAGTACAATTTGAAGAGGTCCATATAAATACGTCACCTTGCGAAAGCTAAAAACTTATTATTGCCAAGATACTTCATCTCGCGAACTGTCGTTTCTTCACTTATGTCCGTTCGTGAGGTTTCATACAGTTCAAAGTACAGATACGCCCATAAATGTGTTCATAACTAATGTTCTACTGGCGATATAGATACGCCGTTTCGTATGGACACAGACATCAGTATGTCCAACTGCCTGGTGTCAATATCTCAAATTACATCACTTCGTGAGATGATCGGCAATATTATTGACCGTTAATTTTTGTGTTCTTTATCTAATTGAGGATTTCAAAACAAATCTTGTTAAGTTCACTCGCGAACGTAAATTATTTTGCAACTGGTTTGTACTTTGTGCAATGCGCTTCATCTAACTACGTGCAGCAGTATTTGATAATCACACTTTTTCTCCGTATCAAATATATTCCTTTTTCAGAAATCCCCTTTCCACTCTTTTCTACAATTATGTTTATTGTTGTTTTTCATTTTTTGAAGAATCCTAATTTGGAAACAGTTTCAAAGTTCCCTGATTGTTCCATATGAATCAGCAAGTAGTGAGAAGTAATTTTCATATAGCTTTCCTGTCGGATTTCAAAGTTGAAGATATTTTTCATTTGCTCTGAATCTTGATTCTGCCTCTCTCTGTCTAGAATTCTGCAAAGTCCAGGCAGAGATGACCTCTTGATTCTATTGTATGCACGCAATTCTGGTATTTTACATTTCTTCTGCTGTCATCATGTCGCATTCTGTTCTAAAATGCCTATTGGATCCATCGCATCGGATGGATAAGATCGATATCCATGCTATTGAATTCATTCTGCTGCGAGGTGAAATGAAGGTGCTAGAGTTGGGAATGAAGATTCTCTTTCTCAAATAAGTCTATTGTTCTGATCACAGTCCTCACTACAGTAAGAAATTAAGACTTCTGTGATCTCTTCATACTGATTCTGAAGTTGAAAATAATATAGTTTCTTTTTAAATCTAATAACAAAATTCATCTAATTGATAAGACTGACACAAAAAAAGAAAAAAAAACAGAGCAGAAATGTTTGCCTAAACGTGCTTTATAACACACTAAATTGATGGATTTGTGCGCATTTTGCTTCACTTAGTTTACTCAGTCAGTGGGAGCGCCGCGATTTAAATAAAATGGATTTATTAGATTTTGGCTACTTGCTATTTTGCCGTGAGGATAGCCTAACGGAAATACACAAATTCTACATAATTTTATGGTGTCACTGATAAAGCGTCATTGAAATCGGCGAAATCTGTGATTCGGTTCTTTACTAATTCAGCAGATCGCATTTTATCTTGTTGATCACATTCTTTTTATCTCGACACACTGGTTTCCATTAACTCATCCTTGCGTATGATGCTAAGAAATGCACCTGTGATTAGTTGAAGTTCTTCTCTAACTAAGGAGATAAACTTGAACAGAGAAACTTTTCCACTTCGATTTTAAAGTGCACAATGTCCCTTCACTAGACTCGAAACATACAGGGTGCGGCAGGTTTTTGAGAACAAATTCACGTTCGCAGGCAAAAAGGCACAGACAATGTAAAAATTTATTACAGTTTTAACGTTCTGTACAGGTGACCAGTCGCACATACACAGTGGACATCATTCAATGAAACTGCCGTTAGCCACAATAACAGCCTCTACATGCTGTCGAAACCACATGTAGGCAGTAATGAGATGGTTTTTGCGAATGTTTGCCATTGCATCCACAACAGCTGCCCTGAGAGCCGCAATGGTGTTGTGCGGATGCCTATTGGAGTCCCTCTCAACCATGCTCCATACGTAATAGTCAATTGGCTTAACATCTGAGAAGCTGGGAGGCCACATGTTGGGAGTGACATGGTCATGAAAATTTTCGGCCATCCATTCTTGTTTTTGCTGTATGGGATAGTGCAAGGTTTTGCTGAAAAACATACGGCCTCCCACGTTCTACAGCAGTAATTCTGGGCTTCACAGCCGTGTTCAATGCTTTGGTGTATGCAATGGTGTTGACTCTGGCACATTGACAAAAGAACTGTGGAGGTATCAGCTTGTTCAGGAGGCGCTTGGCTTTTGTCAGGCAGTTCTCCCTGGTTCTCTTGGACAAGAACTATCCTCGTCGCATCACTTACGACCTATAATGAAGGTTTTCATGAACCACACGTCAGATGGTGGCATCGTCAACTTGCAGCTCCCTGGCGAATGCCCTCATGGACTTCCCAGGATCCTAATCCATGACAGCTTGGACAGAACTGACGAATTTCGGCGTCCTGATGATGTCAGAGCGATGACAAAGTCGTTTCTTGTGGGAAATGATGTCCACATTACCCCTACTATCCTCCCAGATCTCCCGAACTTTGAAGACGAATGACCGCGACTTTCAGAAATGGAGCGATCTCTGAATCGGCTTGGCCTGCTGCCAAGGATACATGACAGCATGCCTCTTTATTGCCTGGGGTGGCCTAAGTTCTGTCATGTTTACCTGCAACAGAAAAGGAATAAAGGATTTGTAACTATGACGTACAAGTTAGTGTGTCGCCTATAATGTGTGTTCTCAAATATATGCTTCACCCTGTACGATTATAGAAACAACAGCATTAATGACAAAAAATGTAATAATTTACTTTTTTACAATTTTTGAACTGTTTCGTGTTCTTCCACTCAGCGTAAACAAGTGCTCTTTATTGCTGTAACTTCGTAATTGATGATAAACGCTGCTGCAACAAAAAATCTTTAAATATTGTCCATAGCTCGACAACTTTCAAATTAAACACAGTTGTATTTCATGTCGTGAATATTTTTATTTTTGTATGTACAGAAACTGGAAACTTATCCATTCGTTATGATTTCCGGAACAAAAGAAAGAGATCCTACTTTTGAACATGTTATTTATACTCATCTCTGTCCAAGTTCGCATTTGTGAGCTATACTTTTTCCCTCTGGACACTTATCAAAACACAGTGCAGATGCAAATAATACAAATGAAGTGGAGTGGTCCATTTACCCTGGTGGTTTGCCATTGTCTTTCGGCAGATGAAAATAATGTAAAAGACTTATAAGAACAGAATTCATACTTTTAAGTGCATTCCAAAAAATGACTGAGTCAATTCAATACTTTCGGTCTCCCATGGCGACCACCACATTTTGTGTTAAACCAACACCGTTTGTTGTGTGTTTTCTGTGATTCAACACTGTAACAGTGCTATTATGACACCAGGCATAGTGTTGAATCAGCATTGGCAACATGTACATTGTGTAGAAACATCATCGTGGTGTTTTCTTAACATTAAAAACTGGTGGTTGCTCTGGGACACTGAAAATTGTTGAATTAACACATCTATTTTTGGAAATATAGAAAGAAATTGACTACATAGTTGAAATCAGCGACCTCAATTTACCCAGGCGGCTTTTAATCTGCTCATGCTTCATACATCCTTTCTTAATATTTTTATAGACCTACTATACAGACTTTTCTGGAATTGACATTTGAATTTTTACTGTTGAAACAAACTTTTTACAGCAAAAATATTGAAATTTTCACCATTATTACTTTTTCAGAGTCGAAACACTCGAATTTTACTATTATTACTTTTTCATAGCCGAAGAATTGACATTTTCACCATTATTACTCGTAGTTTTTCGCAGTCGAAATACTATTAATTTTCACTAATACTACATTTTATTTCTATTACGTTCAAATCCCTTTCACCTTTACCTTTTACTTTCTCATTGCTCTTCGCTCCGCCTTCAGTGCCCTCTCACTTTCTTCATTAGTTCTTCTGCATGCCTTTCACTGTTGAATTATCATTCTATTTCCTTTTTTCCTTGCTCTTTCTCTCATATTCTTCTGCTCTCTTGAGGATCGTTTCCCATTCCTTATTTAGTCCTTAGTTTTAGTTCATAACTCTAGTCTCCATTTTCTTCGTCTTTTCTTGCCTCGTTTTTCAATTTTCTTTCCAATGTTCTCTTTGCTTGCTCTAGAAATTCCGTTTCTGCCCATGCTTCTTAGTTTCTCCTATATTCACAGCGTACCGTATGAAGGTGAAATCTGAATATTAATATCGTGCGGGAAAGTTACGAATATAATTTATTTTTTTGATGAGCATAATAATTTTAGCCATGAATCAGTGATTACAACTAACATGTGATTGTTTTTTTATATATTTAAAAGAGGATGGTGGATAACGGTATGTTATGGTTTGAAAAAAAGAACTTTAATATTCTTGACAAGAATATTTTGAGATACTTTTAGAAGTGTGAATATTTAGCAAACAGAATAAAACGCATTGAATGAACTACAAAGGATGGTTACTATGAAAACAAACAGGTATTGATGTCATATTTTTAAATAGTCTATTTGCTGTCTTTTTGTGTGTCTCTTACGTTTTATTGCAATGGAAGTATATTTGTCTCTTTCATTGTGTATAATAAGTTACCAACTTTTGTGTTATATTTAGTTTTACCTTGTGAGTATGTTTTCCCAAAAAAGACAAATTAGTAAAAAAAAATTTATATCTCGAATGAATCGTAATAATGTCCTCACGTAACAAATCCGCTCTTTTCCTGGCTATTAGCCGATATTTTATAGACTATTGTCTCCATCATTAAAGCTGCCAACCAAAAGCTTTAAATAATGTGTTGGCCATCTTTAACCAACCGTTCCTAGCTGTGCCAGAATCGAATCAATGATACATACGTTAACAAGTTACCAGTTCCCTTGCCAATGTTCATTTAACAAACATAAAAGCGTTCCTGCCGATCACGATTTGCGATTCGGAGAAAATGAAATAAATTAAACCTCCTGCGTAGGAGAGTTCTTTCTCCTGTGAACGTTACCTCGTTCTTTCCTGCTGTAATGGTGAAACCCTTCTTCATAATCACTCAGCCCTTCGTGTTTTAATTCGAGGATAATCTTCTTGCTCAAAGGCTTGAGAAATTAAGTAAAGTTTAAGCTACAGCAAGAGATGAAAAGGTACCGTCCCTTCCCCACCCCGATCACCACACAAAGCGTTCTCCATTTCTTGTTAAGATTGAATTTCCATTTCACAGGGAACTTCGCTTCCATAGCCAACGTTTCTTACATCTTTTAAGCATTCAATCCTGTTCTATTCAGGAAAAACTAATATCAATTACAGTTTATTAACTCTGTTGCCAATTTTGTTTTAAAAACGTTTCATGTAAACTGAACGATCAGGGGGGACAGTGAATGATAACGTTCACTGTCTTGTAGATGAGGTGCTCCCGATTCGGTACCTTCTGCAGGAACAAGTGGTTCTCAGCTTACTTTACAACTGTAAGCTCCCATCCTTAGGACGTCTTTCTCAGTCCATGGAGGGCAATAGCTAACAGTCATCTATTCACCTTACCCAAGAACCTTCGGTACACAGACCTGCCTTAGAGAACACCCGTCACCATATCGAAATACCACACATATAGTCCTAAATTATGCTCTTCATCGTCATTGTCAACGGTGATTTATCAATTGCTGCAGGACCTTTTACAATAAGTTAAACTGCTATTCTTTCTTCTTGCATCGTAATGCACGGTTTTGTCTTCCTTAATTTTGCATATATATTTTGTATTCGTCTTTACCCTCTTCCAATTTTTCCTTCAACAATACATTTCAATTGCATACTTCATTATTCACTCTCTACAACACCTGCATAGATAGGGAATTTCATTTCTGGTAGAGATAACTTCCAATTATGTTATTGACCAATTATCGTGATACCTGCTGCAAGATACATAAATTACAACCATTTTTTAATGTTTCCTCTCAATACATGTGGCCAACCAAGCAGGAAAAATTGAAATGGTCATGTTGCAAGCAATGAGCTCCATTACAGTTTGGTCATCTTTTATGGGCGATGTATATGGTAGATAATCTACGAACTACCTGTAACATTTTTGCGATAATTTTAATGAAACTTTGTACTTTAATTTTTTGTACTTTACACATGAATTTTACATAAAATGCGTTAGAGTACTACTTTATCTTGTACTGTGGTATGTTTGGGATTACCTCCTCTACAAGTAAAATAAATGTTCCCAAGCCCTTTCTCCGAATTTTCCCACGACCCTGGGATCATAGTCGTACAATACGGTATTCTGATATATTTTTTCCCATTTTTGGAATTTGCACAATTTGAACACTAGTTCTGTGACATATTTGAAGAAAAGGTTGCTACTCAAATGTGCTCGGAGTTGGTATAGCGTTAGCTTAGCAACGAGCAGATTCGGACCAAGTGCCGGGCAACCCGGGCAACTGCCCGGGGGGCCAAAAAGAACCTCAAAAAACAAATTTTAGAACGTGTTTTCTAGTGATTATTTACTTTATATTTCTATAAATTAGCGTCAGTTGCGCCATCATCATCTTTTTCCACCATAAACAAAGCGAATTTCATAGCATTAGGGCACATGTTCTATAGTTAGCCCTGGATGGGGGGAACTTCACGCAGACCAAAGATATTACAGTACTAGATCTCGCGTGTCCATATAAAAAGCATTATGCACGGGAGACTCTGGGCGAACCATCGGAGACTGGGCAGAGTTCTCTATGTATGACTAAGGCAGATGACGTCATGAGTAACATTGCAACTGACAGTCGTCGCAGTAGTATCTGCCCCCTCCCCTCACGACGCATTGACCTTTGCCATCTCTAGAAACAAAACATGTACTCGTCCTAATGTCGACGGTAATCACAGCTTCTACAGTAGAAAGGCTCTGGGGTAATGCAGGAGAAATAATTATATCCAGCACAGAGCACACTGTGTTATTGATATAGGGGAGGGGAGGGGGAGGTACTACTCAAGATATATCCAACAGAACTAATTCTTTGGGGCAGCAAATCAATCGAGACGGGGCAGGTAGAAGAAAAAGTGGAGGGGGAACAGTAAATAAATAACTTTATCGTAAAAACGACAGCGCGACAAGTGTCAGTCTTTGTTGAAAGAAGTTATTGTTCTGATGTACAGTTCTTGCCAAAGCATTTATTTCGACAGTCTTTGTGTCCACTCTACAAAAGCAGAGGAGGGGGTTAAAAACTGCACTTCGAAAATACAAAAAAAAACATTCAGCTAGTTCGTGTAGGCCTGCACGACCTCCTCCTTTCGAATCCTGACTTTTAAATCCTCCTTCCCCCAACACGTAGTGTTCGTTGTTACTAATAACAATCCCCCTCCCTCTTCCACCCACCTGTACCATGAACGAATGATTTGTTACTACAAGAGTCAGTAATTAAGCGCATGCTACCCAAGTATATCAGAGGTGCGATGTGAATTTGTGCGTAGTGTGTACCGTGTTGTTTCGTTTCAGAATATTAGTAAAGAAGGAAATATTTTTTTTTAAATGTCAGAGAGAAAAACATTAGGGATCTTACTACAGAAAAAGGAAACTGCAAAAAATTCGCGAGGAAGAAAAACAAGCAGCAGCTTTGAAAAAGTTTATTAAGCATAATACTGCTGCAAATACGTCCACAACAATGCCTACAGTTTTAGAAGAAAAGTTTGTTGATGAAAATGTGTTTGGCACGGAAGAAGAAATTTTAAAAAAGTCACCCTGGAACATCAACGATTAAGGAAAATGTCAATTTGTATCTGAACAATTCTACTATAAATTTAAAATTTCGATATACTGTACTATTGGAGAGAATGATACAAGTGTACCTATGATTTCTACTTTCTGTGGAGGCGGGGGAATTTACACCTCGCAAATCTTATTTTATACTTTTAACATCACATGTGTGTTGCCACTCTGTTCTATCTTTATTATCAAATGAGATATACATTTTTGAAAATTAGGTTTCCAGCTAAGGCGATCGTTCGCCAAGTGGACCTGTACCTTGTTAATAGATTTTGCTTTTTCTTAATAACAAGGGCCTAAATCCCATTTTTAGCATCAGAAGTAACTATATTTAACTATTGCTAAAAAAAAAAAATAACCTGAAGTCAAAAATCTTATCGAACGATCGGAGAATTTTACCTTTCTCCAGACATAAGTTGAGGAAATTATATTCTCGTAAGTAGGCCTACAGCACAAACCCTAACTTTCAAAGATTTTGTATCTCATCTGTTAATAATGATAGAATAAAGTGGCAACTCACACACAGTGTTGAAATTCGAAATTAAGATTTGCAAGCAAAACATCTCCCAAAAAAATACTGTAGAAGTCACAGGCCCACTCCACTTGTACATTTCACCCTTTCAAAAATTGTATCTCATTTAGTAATAAAAATAGAACAAAGTGCAAACACACATGTAATGTTGAGTCGTTCGTAAACAGCAACTGAAATTCAGTGTGATGCAATTATCAACTGATTTCAGTTTTCTAAGTATGGCGTGCGAGGAAAAGTAAAACAATTAGCTGATGCGTGTTTTGAAAATTTTAATTGTTTCATAACTTCAAGACTTCAACAACAAACAACAGTAAAAATTAGTAAATTAAAATTGCATGCAATGACAGTGAGTCTGATTATACTTTAAATTATTTTGTTTCGTCTATGTTGCCGTTCATTGTATCAATTTATTAGTTATAAAATTGTTACATAATTTAATACACCTGCTTTATGGTTAGATAAAGAAATGTGCTGAATTGGAGATATCCTAAACAGATGAAGACCATTGTGATATTGAGGAGTTCCAAATTCAACAGGAACGGTTGGTCTTATTCTCTATACTGCCAGTTGAAAATTCTAAAAGCCCCCTTGATGTACTAAAATACCTGACGAGTAACTCTTGACTGGAAATTTCCCTAATGTATCAATTGCACTCAGAATTGCCCTCACTCTTCCTGTCAGCGTGGCTTCAGGTGAAAGAAGTTTCTCAAAATAAAAATTAATAAAAAAATATATTAGATCTAACATGTGCCAAGACCGCCTTGTGGGATTCGCCATGATGTCGATTGAGTTCGACATTCTTTAAGACATCAACATGGATAGCACTGTTAGAGAATTTGAAGGTAAAAGAAGCTCGGAAGACTCTGCTGTAATCTTGTTACTACCTAGGTATCTTTAATGTTCAATAAATGCTGTTCGATATTGCTTTTGTTTATATATATACCGGTACATAAAAAGTAATGTAATGGATATCATATGTATATATTTTTTAATCCTACGTATTCCTATATAATATACTGGAGAAACGAATTTGAGTATTAAATTTTATTTTTGATAAATTGTTTTAAATGATAAAAATCAATGTAATAAAATTAAATAAAGGCAAGGACTAGGGGGCGCCAAAAAGTCACTTTGTCCTGGTAAAAATTTTGCCTTGGTCCACCCTTGGCAATAAGAAGGTTCTGAAAGTGATTCTAGGGCAGCCCGTCCTTCAGGTTTTTCCAGTATTTTCCCCTTATTCATGCTAGGATTTTCCCCCAATCGCCTTCGCCTTCAAACTAGGCCCTGGCCACTTCCTTCCAACATCCTCTGCGCTACTCCGCCTCCTCCTGAGCCAAAGTTACCTTAAAGCCAGTAAATAAATACAAATTCAAATTTGAATGTATTCACTATAAAATTTGCATAAAAATAACGTCATATTTTCTTTTAGTAAAGATACACAAGTCGAGATACGTATTGCAGTACATGATACGCAATATGAAGTATCTGAATACTTTACAAACACTACTGTCAGTTTGTTTGTTCGAAAATCTCTGCAATATTGCACGTTAATATTGTCTGTATGACGCTTTTATCACCGCTTGTACTCGATATTCAAACCGAGAACCGTACGGTTATTGCATCCTAACCCATAACATTGGAATAAAATTATAAAGATCAGGCGTTCTAATCCAATCCACCATTCAACAAGAGTCTTGAATTTGGGCGGGTTCTCCTCCCTTCTGCGTTTATAGACAGATTTTCTTCGGCTTTATCCCCTAAATGGTTTGATCGTATGGCTTCATAGGGCTACTATACAACATAAATTTTACCTTTAAGGAAACTCTCGTGTAAATGCTAGAGGACAAAGTTACTTCATCAACTTGTACCCCAAAGATCCAAAGTTTATAGACACAGTTCAATAAATTCGATCAACAAAAGTTTTGAATTAGGCATCTTCACACAAACTCACGCACACATGCATACTGATTTATCCATCACTCTAAACACCCTTCCAGTTTCAGTGCCAACTCCCCACCGCTAAGTATAAAATTTCATTCCAGAAAGAGCGACCGAAGCTATAATGCAGCTCAGATGCAATGCCTCTAATTAAAAACTTCACCCTCTGATATTAAAATTCTGAATAAAGCAGAGTTTAATGATCCTTTCCTTATAAACTACTAATGAATATTTCCCCCGACGTTTCCTTTTAAGTTGATACACAGAAACGATATCGTGTAAAGCGTATCTGACTAATTTGCAGAGGGATAATCGAGTTTTAGAATTTGATTTTTTGCGCCTGGTGCGTTATGCAACCCAAACCAACTTTACGGTTTTGCAGCGTAGAAAACGAAGTAGGATAAAAATCACGAACACATTAATATAGTAAAAAAATATTTAATGCTTTTCTTTTTCTTCAATTTCAGGTGTTCATTAAATCGGAATTAAAAGTGGGTGTGATCTACGTTAAAGAGGGTCAATACACGGAAGAAGAGATCCTAGACAACAATGAAAACAGCCCTTTGTTTGAAGAATTCTTACAAATATTGGGTGATCGAGTTAGGCTTAAAGGTAAGTAAGACACAAACAGTTTTTACCATCTAACAGAAATTCTTTTCTTGTGTTTGCATATATATATATAGTGATGGTGTTCGTTGTTCAATACAAGGGAAACAATATTTTCAATTGTTTACTTCTCATTCTATTATGTACACTCAGATTCATTGACGATGGAGAAGTTTTCATTGTTCGAAAACTGCGCAGGATGGCAACACTGAGCTAGCTAAAACAGCATATGGAACGTTTACTTTAAATATATATTAAACATATGCGCAGTGTTGCCATACTGTGCGTTTTATTGGAGTTATAAAGTGTACCCCTCGTCCATTCTCTATGAATTTGAGTCTACAATGAAGCAACTAATGAAAAAAATACGGAAAACAATTCATAAAACTATTCCATTCTTAGTATAATAAAAATAAATATATTTATTATATAAGGAAGTGGAAAGGTATATTCAAGCCCTATATAATTTAGTTGTGTACTTTCCATAAGGATTTTTGAGAATTCACTGGGTTGAGGATCACAGGTTGGAAACCCAATTGTTTAAGACTGAAAATAGATCATGGTTACAAAAGTAAAACCTTAACGACTTACTACTAGACAAATTTTATGAACGAAATTAAAGATAAGAAAAAAAGATTGATTCAAACTTGATATCCACATCTTCTCCGAAATGTGTTACGGTCACTCTTGATGAACATTTTTCTGCGTGTACACGGTGACGAGGGCTGTCACAAGAGCGAGATAATCCGTGATCGTGATGCCGCCTATCATTATCATAACTTCTTGAAAAACAAAACGATTGTTTTTGTGCTAAAAAAAAAGTGCAGAGAGAATTTTCCATTTTGTTTAATTTTAATAATACTCCACATGTACAGGTAAATACATATGACGTGAATTCAAACTACGTATGTTGATAAACATTTTTATGCGTGAACGTGTTTATCAACTTGTTACCAAAGTTCATAAGCATTATGGATGTTCATCTACAACATTTCTCTGTTCATAATGGTCATATCAATCATTTCTGTTTCTTTACGTCTCATGTAACGTTTAATTCCCTGTATATCTAAAGTATCATCCAGTAGAGAAAGGTTATGTCATCATTTCTCCGATAATACTGTCAAACTGGTTGTTCCTCTTCTCTTGTGAAACCCTTTCAAGATTGAAGAAAATCATTGTTTATATGTCAACAGTTATTGAGGTATATTTCATGAAAGATAACGACAGAAATCGCATCGACTTTATGCTTTCTTGTTTGGCGGGACATCGTTCTAGTGGAAGATTAATCCCACTTGAACCGTGTTATACTGGCTTGGATACAGTTTCTCAAAGCCATTGCTGAAACTAATTGGCCTGGAAGCTGTTTCACAACCTTCATGATATCTATTTACCTGACAAAATCCAGCCTAGCTTAACAATGTCTTTTACGAAGATTGTTTCGAAATATACAACACTTTCATAGGGTAGTCAAGAGTGATATGATTTAAATAGGTTATTTGTGGTTACCTTCACTATGTGCAGTAAATAATGTAATTGCTAGAAAGATTCAGAGCATTATTCACTGTTAGACGTGTTCATTTTGTTCTTTACTGTAGGTGGTTAGCTATTAAACTTAATTCTGTGGCATTTGTTAACTGAAAATATTTTCTGATCTACTAAAACTATTCCGTAGTAAGTGGTTCGCGCTTTTAGTGAGAACAGTCGTTCGCTTGATACCAGCTCGGAGCTATGAATTTTTCTGTCGATTCAGCATCATGGTGCCACTTAAGAAGGTACTTGAATTAAAAAGTAGTGGACTCCAGAAAACAAGATAAAGCAGCGATTGGTTGTTGCGCTGACTACGTCATGCTCTATGGGTGATTTTACATTTTACATCATATCATCCAACACTAGTTACATCACTATTTTGGAAAAATCTTATTTTTGTGCATGACTTCCTACGTGTCTAAGGCTATAAGAACAACTTTTACAGTCTTATATTCAACTGCTTTACGGGGAAAAAAATGGTGGTCTTTGGGAAGATACCATATTTGCATTTGCATGGTACGACGGAGAAAATAGGTTTGCACTGGCTAAACCACTTCTTAATAGAAGTTGCAATTCTTGCTGTGAGTTGAGCACATACAGAACTTTGACACCAAATTTCAGATTTTTTTTTTCTTGATGAAAGTCCATTTAAGCCCGAAATTCGGTATTTTTCGCAAAGGGTCATGTTTGAGCCCGCTTAGAAATAAAGGCGTGTGATTCAGGGCCAAGAATTTTGTATTCAGACACTCCGTTGGTAGGTCTAAATATCACAAAAAATTATAGCCTTATATTCCACTCCTTCACCCCAACAAGTTTTCTTAAATATCCAATTTTATAAGCTTATTTTTGGAATAAAGAAATTTATTTTGGGAAAAAGTGATACCACATCTTCAAAGTAAACTTCAGAGCTACACAACGGTTTTTTATTCCTCTCTCACTTTTTTTTTTTTTAATGTTCGGGTCTCCGGGAGAAAAAATGCCATCTACCGTCATTTTCTGTATACCTTCCAAATACTTTGATACACAATAGTTTTCAAAACATTAACTCTGTACAGAGATTCCGACAAGATTTTCAGTTTGGGAGGTGTAAAGTCAAAATTGGGAGCGTGTAAGTGGAGTTTTGCATGGTTTCTATCCATTTTTGATCGTAAAGAAATTGAATTTGAGGGGTGAGCTCTAGAATTTAGGGATGTGACACACCCTTCCACAGACCAAGCCGCCGTGGCTCAGTGGTAGAGCATTCTGGAGATCGTGAGTTCAATCCCTGCTGCAGAACATTCTGACTTCTTCAGGGTGATTCCTCTGTCACATGAGGCCAATGCCGGGATGGCACCTTCAACATAGGCCATGGCCTCCACTTTCCCGAATCTTTTTCCCTCCCCTGTCCCGGTCTGAGCCTTAATACTTAAAGGACATAAAAATTAAAATTCAAAAAACCCTTCCACTGAATGTCCAAATCTGGATATGGATATCTTTGGTAGGTCCAGTTTCGGATATGTTTTCGACGTTTTATGAATGTTTCTAGTTTGGGATATCTAGTTTTCGATGTCCTTTGCATGTCCATCGTTCAATTTAGACGCAAATTGGACGTTTCGGTACCATTTTTGGACGTCCCATAGACGTCCTGTGCTATGTGGGTATCATTATTACTACTACAATTACACTTTATATTACTATGTCCTCTCCTACTAGTGGTACTTCCACTTATACTACTGATGCGAGTATTAGTACTTTCACTACAATTTCTTACACTATTATTTCTATTTCTTCTACTAATAACTCCATTAGTACTACTACTATATCTGAAACAACTTGAACTACTGGTATTACAAAGTACTTACACTGCAAAAAATAGCTGTGTACATTCAACACAATGCGGTGTCCCAGCGTGACTACCACTTTTGTGTGTTAAATCAACACACCATACGGTGTTGATTTCGGTAATGTGAAAAAAAGTTACGGCCATAGTGAGATTTGAACTTGGGTTGCTCAGTTAGAAGTTGAGCGTCTTGTCGACTTGGCTAAATCGTCAGAGAGAAAAGGCATTAGATATAAACGATATTCGGTGAACAATATTTGAATTAAACGACTGCATCATAGATTGAAACTGTGTATGGGATCAAATATATGTTGCTAAACCCTCAAAACAAACTAAGTTACTTGCACGACTTATCCCATGGTTTAATCCCATCCTATCTGTCAATTGAGAACCAGAATTCCCATTCATTGAGAATATTCTATTTCTATGAAAGCAAGCAAGATGGCGACAGCCAAACACATGAGCAGCATTACTGCCTTCTTATCGTAACAAAATGTCAAATAGTGCGCTTGCTTTCATAGAAATGGAACATATTCTCAATGAATGGGGATTGTGATCCCTAATTGACCAATGGAAAAGTGATTAAATCATGGCATAAGTCGTGAGAGTAACGTTGTGTGTGTTTGGGGTTCAGTAACATTTTTTATCGTCCATATTGTTTCAATTTAGTGCTTATTCCGTCTGACGATTGAGTAAAGTCAGTAAAACGCTCGACTTCTAACTGAACAACCTATGTTCAAATCTAGTTAAAACCATAACTTTTTTTTTCACAGTACCGAAATCAACACAGTGTGTTGTGTTGATTTAACATAAAAAGTGGTAGTCACGCTGGGACACCACATTGTGTTGAATTAACACAGCTATTTTTTACTTTGTACTATTACTTGTATTTAAATACTATTTCTTTAATACATCCGAAATCTCGAGATTACTGCCGTGTAACACTATTCAGAATTTGACTGGAATTGGCTTATCAGTCTATGCTATGTGTTGGTTTACGTTTAGTAACTAAATATCGCTATTATAGAAGCGTTACCTAAAAGATTTTTGTTTTAATATATTACTAACACATTCCGTGTATTCACCTCTATCAACACATCTATAATTGAGTTTCGTTGTCATGAGAACGGTAGTTTATTTAAAATTTAAGTACGTTTAAAACTTTTAAGAAAAAATTTAGAGCAATTTGGTTTTACCGTTTTTACATGATGAATTAATATAACTTCAAAGAAACTAGTGTCCTTACCATGGAAATGGTAGTTATCTGAAACGCGTAACATGGTTAAAACACGGGATGTTGTCCACTATATCAACAAATTATGTAGTTAGACTTGGTCCAAACGTTCTCACGTGATAAGCAAATATAACTTTAACGTGTTAATGCGACTTAAATTTTAAAGGCAGTGATCTCTATTATCGTACCGAGTTTCGTTGGAAATTGCTCAATGTATTTTTACGTGATGCACGAAACTGTGCTTTTGTTAAAGTATAGTTACCAAGGATATCATAGTCAGATTAATATGTTAATGTAAACCTGCCCACGACCAATGTACATCTTGTAAAAAATTATTGAAATTGCTTCTGATCACTGGTAATCAAATATGACTGTACATGTACGATGTGGAAACGTAATCATTACAGTAGAAAATGATAATCTTGTATAGTTTTGGGGATTTTTAGATTTGAGGAAAAGAAAATCCGTTTATCGTGTGAAAACCACTACCATAAAATAAGAATAAATTAAGTATGAGAACAAAATAAAAAAAAAGAAACACAATTATAGTATTTTGTGTGGAGTCTGCAAACAAGGTGTACAGATAGATTGTAAGAGCTCGAAATGCGTAAATGAGAATAGATTTTACTGGGCACGGAAAGTACGTAACTAATTAATAATGGAGGGAACAATACTGGAAATTAAAAGAAGAACAAAACAACTGATTAAGACGTCATTCAAATAAAAATTATATGTTGAGAAACACAATCGAAGGTATGGTTGAATGGAAAAGAATAAAA